>JAESVK010054755.1:863-14941 GCA_017140935.1 Hamamelis virginiana | reverse complement strand
AAGGAAGTCCCAAAAAGATTATGAATACAGGACCGGCAAGTTTATCCCCGAAAAGAATGGAATATCGCTATCCACCTTAAATGAGGAATAAAGCATGTTGGTTTGTATTCATACCAATAAGAACCATTGCATAATTATATAATTGCAATCACAGATGTACAATTATATGATATTATATTTGGCAATAGCGTGCGGTAAAACCTTCACAACTATGCAATCACATAATACAAATAGAGGGATGTTTATAAAATAGGATTGTAAAATGAATCCAACTTCATCCTCACCCAAGCTTGGAGTATTAGCTACACATCACTGGAGGATAATATCCTTTATCCAGGCAAGCTTTTGGGGGTCACGGGATGGAAAAGAAAATAAAAGCGGTAATTAAATGACTGAATAAATAAAGAAAATGACAGAAAGTAAATAAAGAAAAGTGACTGAAATAAATAAAGAAAATAAAAGACTTAAGTAAATAAAGAAAAAGACTGAAAAAGTAAAGAACAGTTCTCAAGTGAGAACTGAGCCATGCATAAAAAGGAAAAATAACAGAATTGGAATTGACTGAAATTAAAGACTTAATCGGATAGAACAGTTCTCAAGTGAGAACTGAGCCATGCATAAAAAGGAAAATAACAGAATTGGAAATTGCTGAAAATTAAAACTACCGAATAAAATGCGAAAATAATAAACTGTAACTTGAATTAAAGCAGAGTAATGATTCAGAGCTTAAGTCATGAATCATGATTCAGAGCATAAGTCATGAACTATGATTCAAAGCAAGCATCATGAACCCTCTTTTAGTTACATGAAGCCTTGTATTTATAGGCAAAATATACAAAAGACTAAGAATGCCCCCAAAATATCCCAAAATATCCCAAAATATCTCTTAAATATCCCAAAATATCCCAAAATATCCCAAAATATCTCTTAAATATCCCAAAATATCTCTTAAATATCCCAAAATATCCCAAAATATCCCAAGAAAAGTTGACTTTTCTTGCAGAATTCAACGTCTGCTCTTTTGGTACTTCCCTCGGCTGCTTTGGATCCTTTTCGGACGTTCCTTTGATTTGAGATGCTCTTCAGGGCTTCATTGGTGACGACTTTATTAAATGAAATCTGCACATATTCCTTGAAACAGAGATTTAAACCCAATTGTACAGATATTCATATAAAACGCTATTTATTAAACAATTATATATATAAGAGCACATAGTAATACCATAGTTGAATGGTATGATTGGGGTACAATCAGTTCCGACGGTTAGTTTCATGGATGAGGTTCATGTGTTGCTGCACTTGGCTACTGAAAAGGACTATCTGCATGCGTGGGCGGGGGAAGGGAGAGTTGTAGAGGGATGCCAATTTCGGTTGTTCAATTAGACGGTCGACTTTGATGTGCATAAAGAACTGTCTACTGCTCCTCAATGGATCTTCTTACCAGGTTTGCCTCTTTATTTGTATAGAGTTGATTGTTTGCAAAGTTTTGCGTCTTGCTTTAGGCCGTATCTAGGTACAGATAAGGCTACTTTATATCGAACAAAGGCTACTGGTGCTAGATTGTGTGTTGAAGTTGATTTACAAGATGAGATTATTGAAGGTTTTCCTATAATAGCATGATATAGCCAGGTTTGGCAGAAGGTTGTTTATGAGAAAAAGGGTTTTTATTGTAGTAAATACTTTAGACAGGGACACACCTTTGTGGTGTGCTGCGTGGGGGAGAAACCAAAAGAAATGCCAATTCGAAAAGAAAACCTGAAAACTTCTGGGAAGGAAGGGGAGGAAAAGTATGGAAGATAGTGGGAAGAAAGGAAGGAAATAAGGGGAAGAATATAGAAGGACAGCATGAACAGGGTGCACCGTCTCAAAATGATATTAAGGTACATATAATTGGCAGTTCTGAGAATAGAGAAGTGATGAAGTCTGGTTTTAGAAATGGGGAGGGAGAATAGAGGGTGCTGTTGAGGAAGTAGTGGGTAGTAAGCCTCTGTTATTACAGGGTCCTGAAGTTGATTCTAATCAAAAGTTGAAAGGTGTAGTTATAGAGGATGAGGGAGAATTACGTTTGGAGGACTGTATTGGAGAGGAGAGCATGATGGGGGTTTGCCCGGGTTCTAAAATGGGTTTGGAAGTGAGAGAAGAGGAAGAATCAGGGTTGGAAAAGGCTATGGTAGTGGAGAAAAATGGTGAGAAAGAAATGGAGGGGGATGTGGTATGTCGGAACAGTTTCTCTATCTTATTGGATGGTGATATTGATGTTGGGATTGGTAATGAAAATGACTATGGTTCGGGTCCTGGGGTACAATTATTATGTAACCCGGGTGTTCAAGCCTCTAAAGAAGTGAGTGTGAGGAAATCTATTAGGGCGAAAGCCCAACCCCGAAAGCTGAATTTATGATTGAGAAAATTATGGTGTGGAATATTAGGGGATTGGGTACTTAAAAAAAAAAAAAAAAAGATTGAAAATGTTGGTAAGGAAATTCAATATTGAGGTTCTTGTTATTTTAGAACCTTTCCAAGATGTGGTTAGAATGCATCATTGGGCTATGTTTTTACAATTCTCGCATTATTGTTCTAATGTTGATGAAGGTGGTAAAATTTGGGTGTTTTGGAAAACAGATGTTTAGATGGATGTTGTGGGATCTACAAACCAGAGTTTGACGGTTCTTTGTTCGGTGGCTGAAGGTTCTATTTTAGCCTCTTTTATTTAAGCAAAATGTTCTCAAATTGATCGTAGAGAGTTGTGGGAACATTTATGTGGTATTTCTAGTTTTGGTGTCCCATGGGTTGTGATGGGGGATTTTAACATTATTCGTTCTGATGAAGAGCGTGTGGGGGGAAGGCCTAGAGTTCCTTCAGCTATGACTGAATTCAATGATTGCATCAATAAGTATGGTTTATTGGATTTAAGGCTGGAAGGGAGACAATTTTCTTGGTGTAACGGTCATGAGGGGATGGCTCGAAGTTGGGCAAAACTAGATAGAGTTTTGATCAATAATGGCTTTGGAGTTAAATTTGGAGAAACTTCAGCGAGTTTGCTAAGTATGAGATCGTCGGATCACTCTCCTGTATTACTTAAGATTATTGCGGAGAATACTAGATATGAGCAAGCTCCGTTTAGATTTTAGAATATATGGACTTCACATTCTAGTTTTTTAGATTTGGTGTAGGAATCTTGGCAGGAATTGTTATTCTCAGATTCAGGCTTATGCAATTTAGCGGGGAAGCTAAAATGCCTTAAGCAGAGACTTCGAGTGTGGAATAAAGAAGTTTTTGGCCGTGTGGATAGTATAATTTTAGAATTGGAATAAAGAGTGGACAAATTTGAGGAGATCTTATAGTCTTTGTATTCAAAGTCCATTGAGATGGATTACTTAGTTTCAAAGGCTGAACTAGATATGTGGTATAAGAGGGAGGATATGAGATTAAGGCAACAAGCAAAGAAATCTTGGCTTGTTGAGGGAGGTTAGAATTCTAAATTCTTTCATGTCGTTATCTCTCAACAGAGAAGGAATGCTTATGTGAAGTCCATGAGATTGCCTGATGGCTCGGTACTGGATAATATGGAAAAGGTTTATGAAGGGGCTGTTGAGTATTTTGAACAGTTTCTTGGTCTTGAAAACTAGGTAGAGTTGCCAGCATTGGACCAATTGATTCAACCTGAAATTTCTGAAGATTTGGCCAGGTTGTTGGGGGTTGAGCCGATTGAGGAGGAGGTTCATGAGGCAATTTCGTCTATATCTGTGGATAGTAGCTCGAGACTGGATGGGTTTGGATCAGCGTTTTATTTAAATTGTTGGGGTGTGATTAAGGAAAATGTGATGAAGGCTGTGAGAGAGTTCTTTAGGGGAGATGTTTTGCCTAGATTTTACTTCTCATCTAATATTGTTATTATTCCAAAAGTGAAAAATCCTCAGTTTTTTTGAAAAATTCCGTCCAATTAGTCTTTGTAATGTAATATACAAATTCTTTTCTAAGATCCTGGTTGGGAAGCTATCATTGGTGCTTGAGAATATCGTTTCTCCTGAACAAGGAGCTTTTGTGAGGGGTAGAAGTATCTTTGAAAATGTCTCTCTTACGCAAGAAATGACCAAGTTATTGCATAGAAAGGTTAGAGGGGGAAATATCATGCTTAAAATTGATATGAGTAAGGCATACGACCGGGTAGATTGGAGGTTTTTGGACCTGGTTCTGCATGCTTTTGGATTCCTAGAGTTTTTTTGTAAGCTGATTTTCTCTTGTGTCAGTTCACCTTGGTTTTCAGTCATGATGATGGCACATTCAAGGGATTTTTTAAGTCTAGTAGAGGTTTGCGTCAAGGGGATCCGTTATATCCATATTTGTTCATAATTATGGAGGAGGTGTTTTCTAGATTGCTAAAAAAGAAGTTGTTTGAGGATAAGATCCTTCCTTTTTCTCATCCAAATGGTACCCCAATGATTTCTCATTTATTATATGTTGATGATATGGTAATTTTTGTAAATGCTAGTAAAAATTCTATTCGAAACTTAATGAAGGTTTTGAAGGAGTATGAGAGTTAGTCAGGTCAAAGGGTGAATAAGGAGAAGTCAGCTATTTTCTTTGCAAAGTAGCTGAATATGAGAAGAATGAGAGAGCTGTTATCGGAAACGGGGTTTGTGGAAGGAAGTTTTCCATTTACATAGTTAGGGGTTCCTATTGTGGATGGTAAATTACAGGTGAGTCATTTTGATCATTTATTACAGCGTATCAGTAAGAAGATAGAAGGCTGGAAGGGCAAGTTACTATCGCAAGGTGGAAGACTTACTTTGTTGAGACATGTTCTTTCAAGCACGTCATTACATTTGCTTTCGAGACTTCATTTTCCAAAGATTGTGTTGAGGAAGTTACAATGTATGTTTGCTAATTTTTCCTGGGGAGTTCATGATAGGAGAGGTAAAAGAAAGTGGAGGGCCTGGAAGAAGTTATGTGCACCTGTGGAGGAGGGTGGGAAAAAGGTGAGGGATGTTTTGGAGGTTCGGAGATCTTTATTCATGAAGTTTGGTTGGAATTTGTTAACCCAAAATTCTCTATGGGCCAGGTTTTTTAGGGCGAAATACATTAAATCAAGTCGTGTGGTTTTAAATATTGAAAACAGTTCAGGATCTGTGTTTTGGAATAATATTGTGGCATGTCTTCCTGAAATTTTACATAACTCAAGGTGGAAGGTTAGAGAAGTTGATGTGTCCCTATGGTATGGCAGTTTTTTTAGCTCAGGACCTTTGATTAATGATTTTCCTCATGGGGAGCATTCTAATATTCGAGTCAAAGAATTGGTGATTGGAAATGAGTGGGATGTTGAAAAATTTCATACTCTTCTGGGCTGGCAGAAGGCGTCTAAAGTTATGGAGACAGTAGGATATTTGTGTAATGCAAAGGATTTTTTTTACTATGGTTGCCTGATAAGAAAGGAATGTTCTCTACTAAGTCAGCCTGTGATGTTTTCAGATTTAAATGGCCTAAGTTTGAGTGGGCTAAATGGGTGTGGCGTAAATGGTTACCCAAAAAGATTGCTCTGTGTATGTGGAAGGCAAGTTTTAATTGTCTTTGTGTGGATGAGAGGGTTCGAGCCGTTGGAGTCCCGCTAGTCTTGGCTTGTAATTGCTGCACGAATAGAGAGATGGAAGACGTGGAACATATTCTGGGTAAGGGTGAGTTTGCTGTTGAAATATGGAGAAAAGCTTCAACGGAGTTGGGTATTCCTTTCTATAGTCAGCAAAGTTGGAAGTCAAGAGTTCAGGTTTGGTTTAATCGAGCCTCTCGGACATCACAATTGGGTACTTTGATGGGTTTAATTCCGTGCTTAATTGTTTGGAAACTTTGGCAAAGGAGATGCGTAGCCCGAATGGAAGGAAAGTTAGAAAATGTGATTAATATCTAGTGGTCTATAAAACATTGGATGAGAATGTTAACATGTAGAATGATTAAATTTCAGAACCTCTTGGCTTTGGATGTGCAGTATTGAGAAGGTTGGAGCTTCCAGTTGTTGATCTTTGGTGTAATAGACTTCAAATTGTAAGACGGAATAAGCCTAGTGCAAGTAGATATAAACTGAACCTGGATGGGACTAGTTTTGGTAATCCAGGATCGGCTGGTTGAGGTGGTTTACTTAGAGATTCTTCTGGTTTGATTATGTTTGGTTTCTCAAAATTCTTTGGTTCATGTTCGAACAATGAAGCGGAATTAAGTGAAGCGGTGGAAGGTGTAAAGCTTTGCAAACAGTTGGGTTTTAATGCTATTGACATAGAATGTGACTCATTAGTTGTGGTTTCTTGGATTCGGTCTAATAAATGTATTGTTTGGTATTTATGGGATTATTTGGATGAATTGAGATTCTTGTTGGAGGGTCTTGATTATCCCATTAACCATTTATATAGAGAAGGAAATAAAGTGGCGGATGCGTTGGTTAGAGATGGTGCGAGAGGTGATAATAAGCTGTTCTTGAATAGTTCCCAACTTCCTAGTTCAATAAGGGGATTGTATAGCCTTGATAAAATGGGCACGACATATGTTCGGTTTTAATGTTTTAATGTTTTGATCAGTTCTAGTGGGTGGAATTGTATATTTTAGTTGGTTAGTTTTGGTTGTTTTAATTGGGCAAGTTTGTTTTTTTCTATATTGTTTTATTGGTTATCTTTTGGGGTTGGTTTTTTTTATCATGGTATTCCTCCGCCCTAAGTGAGGGTTTTTAATAAACTTGGGAGGGGTCACTCTGACATGTGACCCTAACTCTTTATTTAAAAAAAGAAAAAAAGAAAATGGTGGAAACTAGGAAAAAGCAGTTCGACCCACGTCTTCAACAAGTATAAAATTTTTCCTTCAGTCTAAAAGATAGTTCAATACAATTAAATTTACCTTTGAATTCAAAGCATATGGTAATGAATACCACACAGGGAGTTGCGTGTGCTACTTACTGCCTTTTGTTAAAGGGATGAGAATTCAAGGTTATTCTATTCATATCATATCCTTGAATTTACCCATTTTACTCTCTCTCCCTTTTCTCACGCTCAATCTTTCTATTGTCTTGCTCTCCCATAGCCGTAGCTTCTTTTTAACTTTTTAAAATCTTTTAAGAAAAAAAATCAAATATTACATAGTTATTTATTTATTTATTTTTTGGGCTTAAGAAATCTGTTAATTTGAAAAAAGCAAAAAAATAAAAAAAAATTAATTTTATTTTTTTTGCTAATAAACTAAATATTGTTAATTTTATGAAAAGCAAAAAAAGTAATTTTTAAAAGTTCAACCAAACAGTGCCTTAATCAAATATGGCATAATTGGTCAAAAGTTCTATTTTAAAGTTGTATAGTGCATAAAGTCCTCCCAAACTTTTTTTTTTCTTTTAAAAACTCCTAAATAGAAAGAATTTGTTGGGGTCCTACATTTTCAAAATATATATTTTCTATGGACATAATTACCCTTTAGCATTCCCGTCCTCTTTCTTCTTAATTCTTCCACACACACACACGAGTGCGCGCGCGCGCGCGCACACACACAGAGCAACATAAGATGTCTCTGCTGGGCACCTCTAGTCAGCTGACCTTCGGCCTGTGTAGGCACCGCCGAGGATGAGGACAACATTTTTACCATATGCAAATTACCGGTGCCGGCCATATTCTCCTCTCTTTCTCTTCGTGTCCCTATTTCTCTCTCTTATCTTCTTCTCTCTCCCCCTCCAGCAAGCCTTCACAGATTCCGATGATTGACAGAAAGAGAGAGAGGGAGATTGTCTCCGGCGGTTTGGAAAAAGCCCTAAACTGCTCGCGTTTGGTTTAATGTCCGAGTTTAGTGTTCTCTGTCCTCCCTCTCTCTATTTCTTCCTCTCTGTTTCTCTCTCGATTAGATATTGGAGACAATCAATGTTTTTTTTTTTTTTTTTTTTTTTGGTAAATCTACATAATCAGTTTTCTATCAAGAATTCCGATATACATTGATTTCGATGATTTGCTGCTCCGATCTTTAATTCACGCGGGGTTCAAGTTGGATTTGGCTCAACAACAGTTGTTGCAACATCGGTGTTGAACAATCCGGCTGAATCAAATGCACAGACTTTCATCGCCCCAAGTTTCAATGGAAAACATGGTTTTTCGGTAAGACTGTACACACTGCCAGAAAATTCATAAACAAATGTGAAATTCCGATCATGGAGGCGAGGAAGACTACTTCCACATTTGCAATCGGGCATGTAAGACCTCTCTCTCTCTTTTGGAAGTTCTGGCAGCAAATTGGGGAAAAATGTCGTGGATTAATTCAACTGCTGCTTCTTTTTTGTATTTTTTTATATTAATTTTTGTTTGGTTAATGGGAAAATGTAGAAAGAAAAAAGAGATTTATTTTTTTATTTTTTTTTTTTTTTTGTTGGTTGTTGTTGAAAAAAGAAAGATTTTTTTTTTTTGGGTTAATTTTTTGTTTGCTTGCTAGGAAAATAAAGGAAAAAGAATGATTTTTTTTTTTCGGGCGTAATGATCGAAATCTGGTTTCGTCTTAGTGAACTCGGGATTCCAGTGTAGTGAAACACATTTTCGGTATAGTAAACTGTGTTTTGTGACATAGTGAAATGCATTTTCAGCGTAGTGATATATTGTGTTTTCCAGTTTAGTGAAATCCATTTCTGACATAGTGAAATGTGTTTTTCGGCATAGTGAACCTAGGGTCTGACATAGTGAACTCACGCGGGGGTGGAAGTGGAGGTGACGTTGAAGGTTGTTGGAAATGAGGGATATTTTTGTCCAACTGATGCCAAAAGGACTTTTGGCATGAAAATCTTGTAAATGAGGACCTTTGGCCAATTCCCCCATAAAATATTAAGCAATGATTCCAGCCTCTTTAAGGGTCCATTTGGATAAGCTTTGCCTAAAATTAATATTTTAGAACTGTCTTTGGTTACATACATATCTCTTTAGAAATATGTCCAAACCATCTCTTCACATCTCAAAATTTTCATATTAATTAGAAGTGAATGTGGCTAAAGTTAGGGATCTAGTTGTAGCCAATCATTCTATCACCCCTCAAGTCATTTAGAAGTGATTATCATGATCCTATCTCTTAGATCAAGAAAAATTTTGAGATTTAAAAGTAATTTTAAGCAAAGTTAATCCAAATGCCCCCAACAATAGATCACAATGCCAAAAGTAATTTTAGCATTCATAGATGTACATTAATATAGGACATTTGGTATTGACAATAAAATTGAAATTTGGAAGTTGGTTTTAGGAGAGAAGCCACAAATTCAATAGATATATCGCTTATCACTATGTATAATATAAAGACCTTTTTTTTTTTTTTTTTTTTTTTGTTTGTGGGGGAATTGTAGTTCGACACGTTTTTAGATTAAGAGTACTTTTTTTGTTTTTTTGCTTTCAGTCAATTTACTTTCCTAGTTTAAGAGTACTTTATTTCATTTTCGTGGTCAAGTTGTATTCGATCCGTTCTATCTTCGGATTTTCATCATTTGCAAGGATATTAATCAAAGGAGCTTACAAAGCCAACAATGGTATGTCTCTTGTGATTTGTATTTTTGTTTAAATTCCTTCAATTCCATCATATTTTCACACTTCAAGGCACACACGTCTTTGCACTCAAAGACCCCAGAACCTACAACCGCCTTGATTGCAGTTGGCACGCCCGCGTGATAACTGCCAGGCCGAAGTGCTCATACCTAAAGACCATAGAAATTTTTTAGGGTGAACATTCTTTGGCACGCCCGGTAGGACGGCAGTGCTAATTATGCCTCCAAGAAAGAAAGACACAGGGGTTACGGCCTAGAAGCCAATACTGACTTCCCTTCATCCGTGCTAGACCGAAATGATCCTTCGGTCCAAGGGAGCAGTGATATGGTTGAAACAGTCAAAGAAAACCTGGCTCAAAATTTAATGGCCGCATGTCGTTTGCATTTTGATGAAAGAATGCACGAACAAACACAGGCTATGAATGCACTATGGCCGCGATCCTTAAAGGTTTCGCGGAAGAGAATCGTCAAACGGCTAATGCCATGAGAAATAGTATAGACCGCTTTATGGGGTATATGGTCGAGAAATTAGGACCGGCTGTCAATCAGTATGTGGCCAATTAGCCGCATGGTAGAAACCAAAGGCTATTTCAGCCTGAAACACCAACCCCTAGTAATTTAACTTATGAGCAAATCCAGATTTAGAAAAGGCCTGATCAAGGCCTTGGGGGGCAACCTAGCCAGCTTTTAGGTTATAACACACCATTAAATCCACCTAGGCCGACTATCGGCTCAAGTGGAACAAATGACGTCTCGCCAACCCAAAGTCCTGGGCGGGCAAAATATGAATATCGCTGGTCAGCCATTAGGCCATAATATGCCCATGAATACGTCTAGACCCAATGTCGGCCAGACTGGGATGAGAGATACTCCAATCCAATATAACCAAACAACATCCCCAAATACCCAGATGTCTAGAGGAAAAATTTATACTAATCCAATTTATCAAGATCCTATTTCCGACCAACAGGCCAGCTCGTATGTTAGGCCAATGGGGACTTTGTCGAGTAATACTCCATTAGGTCAGGAAAATCAGAATTATGGTTCTTATATGCCAAATGATCCTAAGGTTTATGACCAACAGGCCACTTCATATGTTAGGCCAATGGAAATATCACCTAACATTACTGGTCAGAATAGTCAAAATTACGAACCGACTTTTTCATACGACCCAAAAGCAGTCGGTAATTATGACCAATGGCCAAATCGGCCACCCATTAACCGTGATGAGGTGACCGATATTATTAGGGAAGAAGTGGAAGGTTTATGCAGACCGAATATACGGACTGCCTATGCGAAACCATACCCCGACTACATCGACCAGTTGTATGAATTCTCGAGGAATTATAGGTTTTTCGGGCGATAACAAGCAATCGACCTATGAACATATTTGTCGATTTACAACCCAATGTGGAGAGGTAGCCACTAATGGTTTCCTAAAACTTCGCCTCTTCGCCAGTTCACTTACTGGATCGGCGTTGACTGGTATGTCAATTTGCCGCCAGGTTCGGTAAAGCAATGGCCGGATATGGAAAGAGTTTTTCACCTTAGGTTTTATAGGGCCGAGGCTGAAGTAATCGTGGCCGACTTGGGAAGAATGCACCAAGAGCCAAGTGAGAAGACAGAAGCCTATATTACTAGATTTAGAAATGCCAAAAATCGGTGTAGATCTTCTCTTACAAGAGCTGATTGTGTTAAATTGGTTTTAGGAGGTCTTAATCTAGAAAATAGAAAGCGTTTTGTAGGACAAGAATTCTATAACCTTAGCCACTTACTATCAGCCGTTTCTAGGTATGAAAAGATTTTGAAAGAAGAAAACCAGAAAAGAATTTCTTCTAGGGGCACGTATTACCGGGATCAACCTAGGGAGAACAATTACATAGAACATTTTTCGGAAGAAGAAGAGAACGGCTCTGTGGAGGCCGAGATTTCTTTGGCCGAATTAACAATTAATCGGCCTTACACATGCAAGGCCTTGATGAGGAACAGATTAGAGAAAAATGAAAATAGAAATAATGCCCCAAAAAGGCCAAATCAAAATTAGCCGTTTAGGGAAAAGAAATATGATTTTGACACCACCAAAACATAGCAGATATACGACCTTTTATGCCGAGACAAATATATAAAATTACCCGAAGGTCATGTGATTCCTCAAAAGAAAGAGCTTAAAGATAAAAAATATTGCAAATGGCATGATTGCTGGACTCATAATACGAATAATTGCATAGTATTTAGAGATGCGATCCAAAATGCCATAAAGAATGAAAAGCTAAAGTTTGCTGAGACTGAAAAACAGGTTGCACAGGTGGAGGATGAAGGCTTTTATTTTGATGAACTACCTATTAACATGCTTTGTGTGCAGGATCCTGCAATTGATTCAAAAGGAAAGAAACTGATGATTCCAAATAGACCACCACGCAGAGGTTCGGCCTTCGAACGACTTCTCCCTGCCAAAGTGACAACGTTCCGTACGCATTTTTCAGGAAACCGACTTAGGTTCAAACAATGGTCCAGATTGAGCCTGCAAACTGTTAGCAGTGTTAATGGTTACCCTCTTTTTTGTTCGGACTGTTTCCATGTGTTGGCCGAACCACGTGGGAGTTGGCTAAATGGACATGGAGAATGTGAGACAGAGAATAGGATTCCTAATCATGAAAATGTGAAAGACTCGGCTTTCAAAGAGCAGCCCGACCGAAAAATTGAGGCCGAATCATCTAGCCGAAAGAAAACAGGTATTGAAATTACACCACCTGATAATTTTTCTACTAAAGCGTCTGATTCGCAGGTGACCAGGATGGTGAAACCACCACCTAGCCAAATAAGAAAATGGCTCCAAGTCCGACATCCAAAATTTCCACAACACTTTCCATCACAATTCATGACCAGAACACAGAAAAGGCGACAACAACGCCAGTATGCTGAAGAAAGGCGTAGAATTTTGGCCGAAACTGGAGGCAAGAGGATTGGCCGAAACCGATGGGTCAGAATTGAAGATGAGCTCTCTTCAACCAAAAAGGAGGATGAGGGAACATGTCGCGATGAGGAATTACAGACTAAACCAAAGATGTTGGAGCTGAGCGAAATGAAAAAGACAACACCAACTAATTCAAACGGCCAAGATGACAGTCCGACGAAAGAGGCAATCAGTAGGTGGAGGAAGATGAGGATTTTGACACAGCTTTCCTCGAAGACCAGGAGTACGAAGGAGAAATGGATAACGATTCGGTCAACGAGCCTATCCAATTCGGCACGATACCACCTGCACACCAGGTACACATGGTTTTTACTTTACCTACTAAATTTTTAGCAAAGAATGGTCAATCTTGTTATTTAGATGATGATTTTGATACACAAGAAAAAGGCCGATTGTCCATTTGCCTTTCAGACCAGGGCGAACAAATAGATATTAATAACCTAACAAAGCAATATTTGTGTTTCCCTCCACCGACAAAGCAAAGTTTATTTATTGAACTAATTTTTTTTTTCTTTTTATAATCTTTTTTTATTTACACGTGCCTCTAATTTGGAGTTTTGATGTATCAAATAAATTTATGAAAGCCTAGCTTATGAACTTAAATTAGGTGATTTTTCATGTGCTTATATTTATATATTATATAAAAAAAAATGTAATTGCAATATATATAAAACAATTACAGGATAATGTGAACCAAACAACATCAAAAAAAAAATCAGGACAGAACCCATTTTAAGACAAACATATTGTAAATGAAAATAGTTCAACTATAAACTTGTATGAATAAAACTGGATAGATAAATTAGTTATATATCAATTTTGTGGATTGCCAAACAGCCCCTAAGGGTACAATATTACAAGTTAACAAAAAAAAAAAAACATTTATAAATTTATTTACAACTATACAATATACTCATTTTAGAATATTATTTTTTAGACATTTGAATTATTATTTATGTGAATAATTGAATACGTGTCAGCGTGTCACAGTGATCTAAATATCTAATAGGGTAAGAACCTTAAGCATACTCCATACATCTGACTTAAAATTTTAAATAAGTTCTTATGTTGCTTTGATGAAATGAATATTAGGTAAATTATTATTATTATTATTATTATTATTCTTATTATTAATGAAGAACCGCGGACCAATCCGAATCCGAATTCAATTAGGATTGGACATGGTCCATGAAACCCTAATCCAAATTACCTCGAATTGGACCTCCATTCCCTCAAATCTGGTTCAATCTGATCTGAGTTGCACCCCTAATTAGAAGATGAAGAAAGACTAAAATAATGCTGAATCCCAATGGCTTCCATATCTTGACACCTTATCAAACTCTAGTCTCGGCCTTCTCTCCTTTCTCCTGCTGTTTAAATTTATTTAATAATTTTCAGAGTGCAACTAGCATGATAGAAAGTAATGATAGTCTATGTTGAATGACTAAAATAAATAGTAGGATTTAAAATAGAGTAATGCTATTTTTATAGCACGATAATACAAATTCCACTGTTATCTTTTATTTGGTAAATGAGAAAACAGCGGACAGCAAAATATACAAGATTTTAAGGCTTATG
>JAESVK010054753.1:0-13071 GCA_017140935.1 Hamamelis virginiana | reverse complement strand
CCCAAAGGGTCACACACAATAGAGAGTAAGTGAGTTCCTTAAGCTTGTGGGAGGGGAATCCTATCATGGAGTTTGTTTGATTTTAATTAATTAAGAGTTAATTGATTAAAGGTCAAAACTAACCGAGAATAGGATTACTCTATTCGAGGATGATTGGTCATGCTAGCACTAGTAACCAAACACCCCCCAAAGAGGAGAAAGTCTATAAATATGAGTGTTAAACACACTCTAGGTCAAGAGGAAACCCTAGGGCCGAATTCTCTCTCCTCTCCCTCTCCATTCTTGCTAGCCACAAAGGGTTGTGGAAGACAAGGAAGGCTTTCGGAGTTTTGCTCTCGTGTGGATACGCTTTGGAGGTTTCATCCGTTTGAAACTCGAAGGATCCCTACACCGAAGAACACAATCAAGTGAGTTTTTATTTGCTTTGATTTTTTGTGTTTGTTTATATATATGATTCGATGCTTGTATCGTTCTTGGAGGTTTTGTATACATGGATTTATTTTATAAAAACGAAAAAGTTTTGTTTTATCTTTCCGCTGCGAATCCATGTCTGTGGTTTTTCACAGAACCTTTCATTACATAGATTAATTAGTGTGCATTTAGGAGCATTTTCATGCATTGTTAGAATTGATTACATGCTTATTTGTTTAAATTTCAGCATGCATTGCATTAGTATGTTAGGTTTTAGATAAACTTTAGGGCTAGTTAGAGACCCTAGGTTTAGGAAGGTCACTTGACCTTCCCTAGGACTGTCTTTTGTTGTAAAGACCACTATCTGATTTGTGTATTTTATTCAATTTAAGAGTCGATCTTCGAGAGATTTCCTAAAAGATTTTCGATGCAATGTTTATGAAATAAACATGATGTTATGAGATATTTGATTATTAAATGATTTTCAAAAAAGATTTGAAATATTTTAAAGATTTTATCTAGGAATGAGATTCCTACCCATATGATTTGTTTTCTTAGAAATCTTTGAAAAAGATTTTTAATTGGAATTGAATTCTAAAGATAAGAATTATTTGGAATATTTGGATTTTATGAATGTCTTTTAATTTGAAATGATTTCAAGTAAATGATTTTGAAAGAATAAAAACTCTCGAAGTTAGAGTCTTGAATTAGGTTGAAATACCTTTGATGATGTGATCGATTACAATAGGAGAGTCCTAGGGTAGTCGAACTACGTGGACTTTGATACTTGCTGGGTGATACTAGTAAGTTACGTAGGCGCTAATAGGGCTCAAGTCCGCCCTAGGATGCCCGTAGGGTGTCCTAGGTTTTAGGGGTTTGTTTGTATATATTTTTTATTATTAATATAACTAAATATAGATAATGCATTTATATCAATATTTTTTGGTTGATTAGATTATTTAGGATTGTTTGCATTAAGGATTTAAATAGCCCAAATAAATTAGAAGTCCTTTAATTAGGGCGAGGTGGGTGCCTACAAGTGAAAGTTTGGAACCTTCCCACGTCGTAACCTAGCCCCCGGATCCAACTCTGGTTTGTAGACAGTCTTTTCATTGAAAATGGAGTTTGTTTTGTTTTGATTTAAAAAAATAAAATATTTTTCATGGTTTCCTTATTCCTTAAAAATAAGGTGGCGACTCCTTTGTTTGTTTTGATTTCTAAACCCCCCTAATCACATCGCCCGTTGATGGTGTGGACACCTAAGCCCCGCCACGAGGCTGGTCCACAGTGACATTAGGGGATGAAGGATTAAATAACATGAAGGGTTCACATAGTTCTGCTATTCACCTAAACCTAGGGTACGTCATGATATGTTGCTAGATGTCACTCATGACCAGTTAAAGCCTATTGATAAAGTGTTATCAATGAGGGAAAAATTGGAATCGTTCCAATTGAACCTTAAAATAGAAAGTTTCTATTTTTAGGAGACATAGAGATGTCCCTGTCCACTGCTAGGTTAGGGTGAACCCAAAGGGTCACACACAATAAAGTGTAAGTGAGTTTCTTGAACTTGTGGGAGGGGAATTCTATCTTTGAAATATGTTTGATTTTAATTATTAAAGTATAATTAATTAAAAGTCAATCATAACCAAGAATAGGATTACTCTATTCAAGGATGTTTGGTCATGCTAGCACTAGTAACCAAACACTCCTTAAAGAGGAGAAAGTCTATAAATAAGAAGATAGGGAACCCTAAATAGCAAGCATCACATTCTAGGGTTCTCACTCTCCCTAGCCGTTTCTCTCTCCCCTCTCCCTCTCCAAGCTAGCTCATCACAAGGTGTTGTGGAGGACTAGAAGGTTCAAGGAGTCTTGCACTTGTGTGGATACTTTTGGAGGTTTCATCGTTTTGAAACTCGAAGGAAAGCTACTTCGCAAGGATTTACAAGTAAGTATATTTATTGTTTTTAAATATATGTTATTGTATTATTTAATACATAACCCTATGCTTGAACCGATTCTTGAAGGTTGTGTATATGGATTGTTTTTATAAAATGAAAATTTTTGTTTTACACTTCCGCTGCTAATCTATGTTTTGCCACAACCTTTCATGGTGCTGAGGAATAGGTAGTTAATTTCAGTAGCTTGTAGAACTTGGTTTTTGGAAATCAATGATAATTTACCTATGTGCCAGGGATTTTGGCTCCTTATTTTATATATGGATATGCTTATTATTTTTATTTGACGATTTGGGAACATTTGTATGCTGAACATTAATGCATTTCATGCTTGTAATATAAATCCTTCATTATATTCTGTGTGGAAATACGAATGAGATTATCAGGTTGTATCCCTAATTGACACGTGTTGACCTACCTGGAAGGGTCCTCAGTAGCGTCAGTTTGGGGCGTTACATACTAGCCCTTCATCAAGTACCTTAACTCTTTGAGAACACTTCCCTTAAGAGTTTAGGGCATTTCATAAAGGTCTAGTCCTATAGATCTAGTCCTATAGTCCTATAGATCTAGGTCCTAATGGTTCTACACACTTCACAATCAAGGCTCAAACAAAACCGGGGGGTAAATCCTGCAGCATAACATTACAATAGTGTGTGAATACGCGATGTAGGATATGTGTCCTAGAGAGACAGTCTACATGGACTAATGCAAAGGGTAGGCTGAGTGTCCCTTACTCGCTCGGTCCAATCGATATACCTAACCACGTGTGACATCAGGAATGCCGCGTGGGTCCAACAGTATGTGATTGGTCTGTTTGATATACCCGAGGGTACGTGGCGAGAAGAGTGATGGCTTTCGCATACATGGAACCCAAGACTCAAAGAGACTGGGCCG
Organism: Hamamelis virginiana; assembly: GCA_017140935.1. Classification (NCBI taxonomy): domain Eukaryota; kingdom Viridiplantae; phylum Streptophyta; class Magnoliopsida; order Saxifragales; family Hamamelidaceae; genus Hamamelis; species Hamamelis virginiana. Next base: position 9,808 of record JAESVK010054753.1, on the reverse strand, counting down.
CCCAGGGCTAGGCTCATCGTTGGCTTAGCATACAACGGTCCTAATCATGCAAAGTCAATGCTCACAATCGAAGTCAAACAATCATGCAAATGCTAGTGGTTGATTTTATTAATTAAGAAATTGAAAAGCCCAAAAATAATTAATTGGAGTTTAGCCCTCGACATCCCCAGTGGAGTAGCCAATCTGTGAACTAGCCACCGTCGGATGGGGAGGTCGTTTTCACTTAAATCATCTTGGATTGTGGATGAGTTTATCCGTCTCAATTTATCCTTATCTATTATCCACATTTATCAGTCTCTATTATCCACTCAAGAATGGGTTTTGAAAAAGAATAAAAGTTTGACCAAAACTGGGAGTCGCCACCTTATTTTTAAGGAATAAGGAAACCATAAAAAGAGTTTTATTTTCAATAAAACAAATGACCCCATATTTTAGAAAAGCATGGTCTTCGAATCAAAGTTGGGTTCGGGGGCTAGGTTATGAAATAGGAAGGTTCCAAGACACCTCCTGTAGGCACCTATCTCACTCTAATTAAAGGTCTCCTAATTAATTTTGGGCTTTATTAAAATCTTATATAAGCAACCCTATCATATCTAATCAACCAAGAAAGTAGTGTAGATAATACTAAGTAATAAATAATAATAATAAAAAAGAATCAAAATCCCAGACCTTAGGAGACACAGTCATCCTAAGATTGGACTTGCGCCCTGTTGACTGCCTACGTACCTTACCAGTTTCCTGATAAGAATCAAAGTCCACGTAGTTCGATTACCTAGGACTCTCCTATTGTAATGAACCATATAGCCAAAAGGATTTTATCTTATCTAGGATTCTAGCTTCGAGAGATAAAGTTTGATCAAAACACTTTTCGTGTAAAAGATGAAATTTCATTCCAATTCAAATACTTTCAAAATCACTTTTTATAATCCTTCTCGAAGTAGATTCCTAAATTAGGTTGAATTCGATTCCTATCGCAATTCTTACCACAAAGGACAGTCCTAAATGGGGTCAAGTGACCCCCCTAATCCTAAAGTCTCTAGCTAATCTTAGGTTAGTCTAAACACCTAAAATACTAACATTATAATGCTGGAATTTCTGGAAAATACATAAAAAAAAATGCAATAAACAATTAATAAAAATGCATGAAAATGTCCTAAATGCAAACTAAGTTATCTATGTGAGCCTAGGCATATTTCTAAGTTAATTTGGTCATAAAAATGATTTTTAATTCATCCTAAGGCTACATTCAATCTATGGACAGATTTGAAAGTGGTCCAAAATATGAATTAAAACCCAATAAAAGAAAAAAGAAAAAAAGGGAAATGAACTAAATGCATCCTAATATGATATACTAAAACTATAATGTAAAAAACTATGCAAAAAATGATTTAAGAATGGTGATTAAGCCACATTAAAATAGATATTCAAATCTGGACAGATTTGAGTGTTCACTTTAGGTGGTTTTAAGACCATTATTAATTCACCAAAAATGCTAAAAAGAATGCTAACATGCATACTAAATATAAAAGAAACTCCTAAACATGAAGACTCAACCTAAGCATCCATTTTTATCATAACATGACCATAAAAGAAAAATGAAAAAGAAGAAAAAAAAGAACAAGAAAATAAATGCAGATTTTTTGTAACTTATCGAAAAACACAATGATTAATTGAACTTACCTTTTTTGCATTCCTTTTCCTTGCTCCTAGCGTCTTCTTCAATCTTCAAGGACTTCAAAAATGTGGCTAAGGTTGCTAGAGGGGCTGGTGTAGTGCCTCAAGTCTTTGTCTTCAAGTTGGCTCTCTAATGCAAAGTCTACTCCCTTAAAATTGATTTCAGGGCCTTGTATTTATAGAGAAGCTTCAAATTGATCAATGGCTCACATTTGAAACTCTTAGGAATGATCCAAGGGTCTCAATTGAGTCTTCTACGGTCTCCAAATTCGTGCTAGAGTCCCCAAGGCTGAGCTAGACACTTGGAAAAATCCTAGGCAGGTAAAACACTGAAAATTAGCAACTTTAGGCAAAGGGCTCGGGTGACCATCCACTAGGGGACGGTTGGCCATCCCTCATGGACGGTTGGCCGTCCCTAGGGGGATGGTCATCGAGCCCCCAAGCCTAATTTGCCCTATGTGGGCCTATCTCAGCCCATTTCGACCCGGTTTCGGCTTTTTTCGGCTTTTCGGGCTCGTTTCAAGACAAAATTCGACGATTCAAGCGCCAAAATGATTGTGATTAAATTATCCATGTTTTGAGAAGTATTTGAAGTGAAAATACATTGACCAAAGTCAAATTTTTAGGAAAAATTCAACTGATTAGCTGTTTAGGGCTTATCGGGCCCAAATTAGGGTTTTGAAATCTGCTAGCCGATTCTTCTCAAAATCATTTCTTCTTCTCGAAACAAGTTTTAAAAATAATTAAGAAAGTGTGTTAAAGCTTTTGAAGGCCTCTAATTGATAAAAAGATTGAATCCTGATCATTCCCGGTCGAAATCCTAATATGAGCTTAAAAGGGCCCTTTGAGCCTTAAGAGCCAAACATGAGCCCAGAGGCTCTATGAACCTTGCCACTAATCAACTTAGCTACCAAACACATCCTAAATATCTATGCCAAAACCTCGAGACTATCCGAGACAAAATCGACAGTCATTCAGAGCTTTTGTGATCCAAAAGACAGTGCTGCCCTTCAGGTCACAAAAGGCCATATTTTCTATCAAGCCCGACTCAGAATACCATGAAATTTAACAGGGACATTCCTAGACTCTCTAAAAAATAAATGCAAAAGGAACCGACTCAATCTGACTTAAAAACCTACATGCGATAATGACCTCTAATTAACTGCTCACAAGGGTAAAACTGGCAATTTAGGGTTTTAACACCCTGTTTCACCTCAAATCTCAAGCAACCATTAATGACCATTCTTATGGTAAAAAATGGATGCCTACATACACATTTATTCTAAAAATAATTTATACTCATAGATTTATTAAAGAGGACACTTTATAAACCATCAAGAGTAGTACAGATTTAAACCAACGCAATTGGGAGGATAGGTGGTCTTTCCTATCAGTGTTTTAACACTTAGGTTAATCTGTGGGTGCATGTTAGAGAATATGTACACTGAACTTGATCTGCTAGAATATTCCTATAGAGATTAAGTCAAATGAATATTCTTATGTTACGTCCATTTCTTTGGTAGTCCTTAGACCTGAGACACCATAGCTATCTTGTGCTTTAGTTATTAGGGTTTGATAGTATCTTGTACAGCCTTAATCCTAAGGATGTAATCGATACTCATTGGCTATAATAAGTCATGCATGGAGATGGATGAGTGGTTAATAAGGAATCATCACTCTCACTATAATGAGAGAGAATGTCAGGGTTAGTTCTCAAAGATAACTCTCGATATAAATCTCTGGCCAGAGTGATAGGTGAACTTTGAAAGTGTTTAATCGAGTACATCTTATTGAGATTATATTTTAGAGAACACGTGACAAGATGTTAAGATAAGGGTTTTGACTTATATCCATACCATGATTATCTTAACTGTGACATTAGGCAATGAAGGATTAACTAACAAAAAGGGTTCACATAGTTCTACTATTCACCCAAACCTAGGGCACGTCATGACACATTGCTAGACGTCACTCATGAAAAGTGAAAGCCTATTGATAAAGTGTTATTAATGAGGGCATAATTGGAATCGTTCCAATTGAACTTTAAAATAGAAAGTTTCTATTTTAGGAGACATAGAGATGTCCCTGTCCACTGCTAGGTTGGGGTGAACCCAAAGGGCCACACACAATAGGGCATAAGTGAGTCTTTAGAATTAAAGAGAGGAGTTGTTAAAAGTATGCCCTAAAATCAACTGTTAGGTTGTGTTTAGGGAACTTATAATTCATTATATAATCATGTATGAAACTTTATTCATTAATGATATGGCTAATTTTATCATGTAAACTTGTGTTTAATTACTGTTCATTATAAAGTCCTTAGATAGTATGATAGAGAGTAGTATCTCAAGTGTTGAGATAGAGAGACTTACAACTCTCAAGTACATCTATCCTAAACCTGTTCCTGATCATAGGTTTATATATTTGGACGATTATAAACCGTTAAGATTAGCACAGGTTATACTAGCTCCATGGGAGGATGGTGAGTCTCGAGCCATCTGTGTAGAGACACTATAGTAAACCTGTGGGTGCTTGTTAGAGAACAAGTACACCGAACGTGACCAATATGAGTACAGCTTATGGAATTCTATTTGTATGTCAAAAGCTGCTCATGTGTATAGTCACAATTGTAATCCTTAGACTTGAGACACCACTTGTTATCTTATACATGAATTGCTAGAGTTTGATAGTATCTCGTATACCCTTAATCATAAGGATATAATCGATGCTCATTGGCTCTAGTGAGTTATGCATGAAGATAGGTGAGTGTGCAATAGAGGATCACCACCCTTAATAGAAAGGGCGAATGTCTTAGTTAGTTCACAGATACTATCTCAATGGAGTCTTTGGCCAAAGCAGAAGGTTACCAAGAAAAGTGTTTCAAGGGTATACCTAATTGAGATTATACTCTAGTGAATTTGTGACATATGATTAAGTTAGGGTTTGACATGAATCCATACCCAACTAACTTAATCAAGACATTGTTTGGTGAAGGATTATCTATAGCACGAAGGGTTCATTTACACGTACGTATATTCACCCACACCTAGGGTACGTCATGACATATTGCTAGATGTCACTCATGACAAGTGAAGGCTTAATGATAAGAGTTATCATTGAGGGAAAAATTGGAATTGTTCCAATCGAACCTAAAAATAGAAAGTTTCTATTTTGGGAGACATTGAGATGTCCCCTGCCACTACTAGGTTGGGATGAACCCAATGGGTCACACACATAAGGACATAAGTGAGGTTCTTAAACTTGTGAGAGGGGTACACTCTTATTAATATATGTTTGACTTTAATTAATTAATGGTTAATTAATTAAGAGTCAAAAGGATATCTAATTCAAGAGTGTTAGTAACCTAAATGGGGTTAATGGTCATGCTAGCACTAGTAACCAAACACCCTGAAAAGAGGAGAAGTCTATTTAAAGAGAGGGAACCCTAATAGTTCATTAAGCTTAACTCACCAAAGAGCTCTCTCTCTCTAAGCCGCCACTCTCTCTCTCTCCCTCTCCAAGCTTGCTTTTTCAATGTGTTGAAAAATCAAGAAAGTTTAATTACTCTTGTGTTCGTATGGACTATCGTTGGAGGCCATCAAACTTTTGGGGCTTGGATTTTCGCGAGGACGATCATCAAAGTAAAGAGAGCATCGCAAAGGAACATATCAAGTAAGCTTTTAATTCTTGTTCAATTAATTGTTTGATTCGTTTTATCGATTGAGTTGATTCTAGGATGAATACATTGGGAAAAAATTTTAAATCCTACTTTCCGCTGCGTTCCCTTATCGTATTCTTTCAGGAGTGTGGACACCCCATTTTTACCAATTTTTTTCTACCATATGTTCATGCAAATGATTAACTAGAATAGTTGATCATTTGGTGAGGAATTGGTCTTGTAAAAACCAAATTGCCTAAATTGCCCTTTTCTGAGGAAAAGGACAATTCATTATTTCATGTGTACATTTGGATTGTAATCAACCCATTTGTATTGCATTTGACTTTTGAGGTGTTTTAGAACATCCCTATAAATTTTCATAGCATTCTGATGAGAGCTCGATAGGTAATTAGGGTTTTTGCGACTTGAAGGGCATTTTCGTCCTTTTTCTCGTATAATTTCCGAATGACCTCCGAATTCGAAACGGATTGTTTCATGAGGTTTATATGGATGTGGGGAGTGTATTTGGAGTGCCAATTGAACCTTTGAATGGTTGGGATAGATTCGCCCAAAATCGATCCCACGGGTAAGGATGAGCTGAATTAGGGTTTCGATCAAATTGACCGTGAATTGGTCGTTTTCACCAAAACAAAAGATTTTCAAAACATGTTGTTAAGTACCAATTTCATGTTGAAACCATGTTTTTAGAAGTGGTGCAAGCCTAATTGATCAATTTTACAAAACAGAGAATGGTCATATGACCAATTTTGGCACAACCGGGTCAATTGGCTAGCTTTTTGCTAAAACCCTTGACCATGGTCAATTGATTTTAACCCAAAAACATTCTAAAAATGTGGAGGATCAAAACACGGTCGTTTTGAGCCCTGAACCATCAGATTTGGATCAAATTTGACTAAAATATGGCCAAAATTCGAAAAACCCTAAAATTGGGGAACAAAATTGGGAAAGTCAGCATGGTGACCGTCCTAGCTAGGACGGCCAACCGTCCAGCTAGGACGGCCAACCGTCCATGCCTAGGACGGCCATCAGCTTGCTCGAGCCAATTTTGCCATTTTGGAAAATTTGACTTATTTTGGCCGATTTGATTTGATTTTTTGGCATAAATTCGAAGGGTTTCAGCTTTCAAACCCTAGAGAGATTCATTCTAAGCCCTAGGATCGTTTTTTAGAGGGATTAATCCTAGCCATTCAAGGTTTTGAACCCTAACCCTATATATGTTGCATTATGAGAGGTTCAAAAAAAAAATGGGAATTTTAGGGTTTTTTGGAGAGGAGGCTACAGATTTTGGAGGCTCTTCATTCTTACACCATTGAAGGAGTAAGAACTCAAGGCTGGGAGCTTGGAGGAGGCTAGCCAAGAAGGAGATCGAAGGGTAAACCCTTAACTTTGACCCTCATTTTCATGATTTCTTACGTAATTGTATGAGGCTATGTTGTAAGTCCTCTTGATTTTCATATGATATGAATTCTCTCTTCTTTTTCTTTCCACTATGAGTATGTTTAACATGATAGAAGTAGTTTTATTATTATGTTATGTGTGTATGCATGTTAGGGTTAGCTTCTTGTGATTTTATGTAAGTATGCATGCTAGGGTTAGCTTTGTCATGATTTTATATGTAGATGCATGGTTAGGACTAGTTTTATCGATATTTTATGTATAGATGCATGATTAAAATTAGTTTTATTTTCATTCTATGTGAGTAAGCATGATTAGGGTAGTTTTTATCATTATTTTATGTGAGTATGCATGTTAGGGTTAGGTTTTCTTGTTATTTTATGTTTAGCAATCATGATTAGGGTTATTTTTTTATTATGATTTTATGTGGTTAAATAGGTTTAGGATTAGTTTTGTATGCATGTTTATGATTAGTGAGTTTTATCGTGATTTTATGTATATATGCATGAGTAGGGTTAGATTTGTTGTTATTTTATGTGTAAGCATGTTTAGGATTAGTGAGTTTTATCATGATTTTATGTATGCATGTTAGGGTTAGTTTCTTGTGATTTTATGTGTGTAAGCATGCTAGGGTTAGTCTTTGTTATGATTTTATGTTTAAGATGAGTCCATTGTTATTATTTCGTGTAGGCGAGCATGTTTAGAGTAAAGGTTAATATATTCATGTTGTTATTTGAATCTCTAAATGTTTGATTGATGGTATTAATGATGATATGAATGTGTTAATATGTAATATTGACATGTGATGAGTTGTGAGTCATTTGTTATGCTTTTTCATGATTATTTGAACACTTGATATTGATTTGATTGTTTGAACATAAAAATTGTGTACGAGGGAGCGTGCAAAGGTAAGATTCTCCTCTTGTGTTTAAACTAATTATTTAAGCATATTTTTGTGTAGTTTTTGATATGTTTTGCATGGTAAATTAGTCAAGCATATTAGATTGTATGCTAGGGTGTTTATTTGATGTTTTTATGGATTAAAAATGGTTTTTTAAGTTACTTTAATTATGTATTCAAATCTGTCCATATTTGAATACATGGTTTAAAGTGGTTTAATTAACATTTTTAAGCCATATTTTGCATGATTTTATTAGTAGTTTCATAGTATATTCATGTAGAAAGCATGCTAGGACATTTTCACATTTTTATTCTTTGTTTTCATGATTTTTAGAGTGGTTAAAGGTTAATGCTCAAATCTGTCCGGATTTGTTTATGCCTTTAAATCACTTCTAAAAATTATTTTAGGGCCAAATCCAACTTAGGAATATGCTTAGGATCACATAGTTTGATTAGTATGCATTTAGGAACATTTTCATGCATGATTAGAATTGATTTTGTGAATGTTTGATTAAATTACAGCATGCATTTGCATTAGTATGTTAGGGTTTTTAGAAATACTTTAGGGCTAGTTAGAGACCCTAGGCTAGGAAGGTCACTTGACCTTCCCTAGGAATTTCCTTTGTTGTAAAAGTCACACTCTGATTTGAATATTTTGATCAATTTGAGAGTCAACCTTCGAGATATTTATAAAAAGATTTTTGATGCAATATTTATGAAATAAACATGATTTTATGAGATATTTGATTATTAATTGATTTTCAAAAGATTTGAAATGTTTTAAAGATTTTCTTACTTTGGAATGAAATTCCTCCCATATGATTTGTTTTCTTGAAAATCTTTGAAAAAGATTTTTAACTGGAATTGGATTCTAAAGATAAGAATTGTTTTGGAATATTTGGATTTTATGAATATCTTTTAATTTGAAATGATTTTGAATAAATGATTTTAAACAAACAAAAACTCTCGAAGTTAGAGTCTTGAGTTAGGTTGAATACCTTTGATGATGTGATCGATTACAATAGGAGAGTCCTAGGGTAGTCGAACTACGTGGACTTTGATACTTACTAGGTGATACTAGTAAGTTACGTAGGTGCTAATAGGGCTCAAGTCCGCCCTAGGATGCCCGTAGGGTGTCCTAGGTTTTTAGGGGTTTGTTTGTATATATTTTTTATTATTATTAATATAACTAATAAAGATAATGCATTTATATCACTATTTTTTGGTTGATTATATTATTTAGGATTGTTTGCATTAAGAAATTTAAATAGCCCAAATAAATTAGAAGTCCTTTAATTAGGGCGAGGTGGGTGCCTACAAGTGAAAGCTTGGAACCTTCCCACGTCGTAACCTAGCCCCCGGATCCAACTCTGGTTTGTAGACTGTCTTTTCATTGAAAATGGAGTTTGTTTTATTGAAAATAAAATATTTTTATGGTTTCCTTATTCCTTAAAAATAAGGTGGTGACTCCTTTGTTTGTTTTCTAAACCCCCCTAATCACATCGCCCGGTGATGATGTGGACTCACACCATTTAAGCCCCCGCCACGAGGCTGGTCCACACCGGCAGTGTTGTCAACCAATACATCTATATGGGGTAGAGGGAAATCATCCTTAGGACACGCCTTATTGAGATCTCTGAAATCAACACATATTCGTACTTTCCCGTCCTTCTTAGGCACTGGAACGATGTTAGCTAACAATTCTGGGTACTCCACTACTTGCAAAAATCCGGCATTCATCTGCTTGATCACTTCATCCTTAATCTTCAAGGCCCATTCTGGCTTCATTCTCTGCAGCTTCTGCTTGACAGGCTTCATGTTCGGATCGGTGGCAATGAAGTGCTGTACAATATCGGGATCTATGCCTGGTATTGAAAGAATCTCATGGAAACGTGCGAAATAAAATTTTTTCTCCATGGAATGTGAACCAAGATCACATGATGATTGTATAAGCTATATAATCAATACATAAAACAATATAAATAACTTACATTGAAAGCCTTAAGAGTAGGATTAATGAAGGTGCAGCCCCTAACTTGAGAGCCTCCAAGAGTAATCCACACTAGTTGCAAGCTTCAAAAGATGAGAGAGAGAGAGGAGATGGCTAGGATTTTCAAAAAAACAATTTTTGATCCTATCTAGCTTGATGTGGCCGGCCACCCC
>JAESVK010054752.1:11152-21245 GCA_017140935.1 Hamamelis virginiana | reverse complement strand
AGCCAAACTAGGGTTGAAGAACAGGTAAAATGTACAAAAAGACAAGTGAAAACGGGCGAATTATGTGCTAAACAATTACTTTGTTTTCGCTTCGACCCAATCGGAGCAGTTACCACCAACCAATTTAATTGATAATATTCTTTCCGCTTGAATTGATTCTAAAGAGTCTTTTTAATATAAACCTGCACTTCCCAGTGGTTCGACACCCGTGCTCACTAGTCACAATCGAATTGAGATTAATTGTCACGCGGTTTATAAATTATTAATTCTGATTACTGACGGGGAATAATCTCTCTCGTCGTACCAGTCGATCACTTTTCCCCTATGTAGGCCTATCTCAGCCCGTTTCGACCCGATTTCGGTTTTTTTTTTTCGGCTTTTCGGTCCCGTTTTAAGTCCAAATTCGACGATTTAAGCGCTGAAAAGATCGTGATTCGATTCTCCATGTTTTGAGAAGTGTTTGAAGTGAAAATTCATTGATCGAAGTCAAAGTTTTGGGGAAAAGTCAACTGATTAGTTGTTTAGGGCCTGCCGGGCCCAAATTAGGGTTTTGAAATATGCTAACCAATCGCTCTCGAAATTGTTTATACTTCTCGAAACAATTTTTAAAAAAATTTAAGAAAGTTCTTTGAAGCCTTTGAAGGCTTTGGTTTGATAAAAAGATCGAATCCCGGTCATTCCTAGCCGAAACCCTAATCTGAGCTTGAAAAGGCCTTTTGAGCCTCAAGAGCCAAACATGAGCCAGAAGGCTCAACAGACCTTGCCATTGATCAACTTAGCTACTAAACATACCTTAAATATCCATACCAAAGCCTCGAGACCATTCGGGACAAGATTGACAGTCATTCAGAACTTTTGTGATTCAAAGGACAATACTGCCCTTTAAGTCACAAAAGGCCTTATTTTCAATCAAGTCTTGCTCAGAATGCCATGAAATTTTACAGGGATGTTCCTAGACTCTCTAAAAACTAAATGCAAGAAGAACCGACTCAACCTGACCTAAGAACCTACATGCGATAATGACCTCTAACTAATTACTCACAAGGGTAAAACTGGCAACTTAGGGTTTTAACACCATATTTCACCTCAAATCACAGGCAACCATTTATGACCCTTCCTATGGTAAAAAATGGATGTCTATAGTGGGCTTGAACTTTCCTCGCGGGTCGTGTATCGGTGCTCGAATCTCCTTTAATACCAAATCCCCTTTCTTTAAACCTTGATTTTTCACTTTTTTGCCAAATGTCTTGGTTTTTCTTCTTTAATACATTTGAATGTGGTAAAGCGCTCTCAATCGCCTTTCATCTAGCAGAGCTAACTCTTCATATCGGTTCCTTGCCCATTCTGTTTCTGTCAGCCGACTCTCCATAGCAATCTTTAGTGATAGGACTTCTAATTCCATGGGTAATACTGCTTTCATTCCATACACAAGTGAAAAGGGGGTAGCCCCTATTGAAGCTCTAATAGAAGTACGTTAACCCCATAATGCCAATGGTAACTTCTCATGCCAATCATTGTAGGACTCAGTAGTCTTCTTTAGGATCGACTCGAGATTTTTATTTGCTGCTTCGACAGCCCCATTTGTCTGTGGTCTATAAGGTGATGAGCGATGATGCTTGATACTATACTTCTGCAAGAGCTCTTCGGTTTCTTTTCGAAAATGCTGTCCATTATCAGAGATGAACTCGTGGGGCACTCCATATCAGTAGATGATGTTATTCTGTATGAACTTCGCTACTTATTTGACATTCAATGTCTTGTAGGATGCAGCCTCTACCCACTTGGTAAAATAGTCTATAGCAACCAGAATATACTCATGCCCATTTGATGCAGCGGGGGTTACCTTGCCAACGATGTCAATGCCCCATGTTGCAAATGGCCATGGCGAAGACATGGTAGAGAGTGGCATCGAAGGTTGGTGCTTTCCACTTGCAAACACTTGACATTTGTGACACTTCTTGATGTGTAGATGACAATCCCTCTCCATGGTCGACCAATAATATCCTAATCTCACGATCTTCTTGGCCAACATGTATCCATTCATATGTGGAGCCCCAGCCCCTTCATGCACTTCTAACACTATCTTTTCCGCTTCTTGTCCATTGACACATAACAGATGCACCCCGTCGTATGATCTTCTGTACAACTTTCCCCCACACAAAATATATTGGCTAGCCAATCTCCTTATGGTCTTCCTGTCTATGGATGACGCTTCTTTCGGGTACTCTCATTTTTCTACAAACTGCTGGATGTCGTAATACCATGGCTTTCCATCATTCGGTTCTCCTTCTTATATGACACAACAATAGGCTGGCTCTTCCCGTGACTCGATGTTGAGAGGAGTTACACCTTCATCTTTAGGGATATCTACCATGGATGCTAAAGTGGTTAAGGCATCTGTAAACTTATTCTTTAACCTAGACAGATAAAAGAAGTCAATATTCGACGGAATTCTTTCACCAAAATCTCTAAGTATTCATGGTAAGGTAGTAACTTCTTATCACAAGTCTTCCATTCTCCTCTAGTCTAACATATGATCAAGGCCGAATCCCCATATACTTCCAATTCTTCTATGCCCAGTTCCAAAGCAGCTTCCAATGCTAGGATACAGGCTTCATATTCGGCTATATTATTAGTAGCATCGAACAATAACCTAACAGATAATGGTATTAGATTATCCTCCGGTGTGACTAACAACGCGCTTATTCCACATCTCCTCTTATTATAAGCTCCGTCAAAGAATACTTTCCAAGGCTTCTTACTCACTTCTAGAATCTCTTCGTCGGGAAAATGATACTTAGATGGTTTTCCTGTTGGCGACGGATGCTCTGCTAGAAACTCTACCACTGCTCTCTCTTTCACTGACTTTTGTACCACATACTGGATGTCGAACTCTGATAGCAATAACAACCAATGAGCTGTCCTATAGGATAACACCGGCTTCTCTAATAGATACTTCAGGGGGTCTATGCGACTAATTAGTTGCACTTGAAAAGACAGCATGTCATGGCAGAGTTTTTGAGTGACCCACACTAATGCCACACATGTCTTCTCTAATGCATCGTACTTAATATCATAATCAGTCATCTTTTTACTCAACTAGTACACCGCATTCTCCTTCCGAGATTTTGGTAGATATTGAGCTAACATAGCACCCATCGCAGTTTCAGTGAGTGCTAGATAAAGTAGCAATGACTCACCTTGCCGCGGGGGAACTAATATTGGTGGGTTGCTCAAGTATCTCTTAATGGTTTCAAAGGCTTATTGGCACGCGTCATTCCATTTCGTGGGCACATCCTTCTCAAGAAGCTTGAAGATGGGCTCACAAATCATGGTCAGCTGTGCTATGAATCGACTGATAAACTGAACTTTGCCTAAGAATCCTCGGATCTCTTTTTCAGTCTTTGGCGGCTGCATCTCTGTGATGGCTTTAATCTTTCCCGGGTCAACCTCTATCTCTTTTTGTGTGATCATAAATCCCAATAACTTCCCGGCGGTTACTCCAAAAGCACATTTCTGGAGGTTTAGAATCAAATTATACTGTTTAATCCTTTGAAGAAACTTACTTAAAGCCCCAAAATGACATTCTTAATCCCTAGACTTCACGATCATGTCATCCACGTACACCTTGACTTTTTTGTGAATCATGTTTTGTAACAAGGTGGTTGCAATTCTCCGATAGGTAGAACCGACGTTCTTTAGGCCGAAGGGCATAACTCGATAACAGAAGGTCCCCCATTGAGTGATGAAGGAAGTTTTCTCCATATCTTGAGGGGCTATCTTTATCTGATTATAACCCGAGAACCCGTCCATAAAGGATAATAGTGCATGACCGGTGGTACTATCTACCAGGATATCTATGTGTGGCAATGGGAAATCATCTTTAGGACACGCCTTGTTCAAATCCCGAAAGTCTACACACATTCTAATTTTCCCATCCTTTTTAGGCACTGGTACAATGTTGGCTAGCGACTTGGGGTATTCTACTACTTGGAGAAATCCAGCATTCATCTGTTTCATGACTTCATCTTGATTTTAAGTGCCCACTCCGGCTTCATTCTTCTCAATTTCTGCTTAACTTGCTTAATCTTTGGGTCAGTAGGGATGAATTGCTATACTATGTCAGTGTCAATTCCTGGCATATCTTTGTACGACCACGCGAAAACTTCTATATTCTCTCTCAATAATCCTACCAATTTTTCTTATTCTTGTGATGACAGAGTTGCCCTAATGTTAATTATCTTAGGCGATTCATCGGATCCTAAATTAATCGATATTAATTCATCAATATTTGGTCGAGCATGTTCCATTTCCCTTCGTTGTTCAAACTCAGGGGGAACATCCTCTCTAGGATCTATGTTCATGCCATATATGCCCATAGAAGAAAGGAGAAACAAGCTATAAATGAGAAGAATGAAGAAAATAAATACTTTATTAATCACGAAGAAAGAGGGATAAAAACTAAACTATCATTCGCCTCCTAACAGAGGAGGGATGATTTTATTGAAAAAGAAAAACATGAATGCTATTCTACAATCCTATGGAAAGAAAACATAGAAATCCTACAAGCTATCATCTGATGGGAGCAATTCTTCCTCGACTGAGTCTTCAACTTGAGGCTCATTCTCAAGGCTCCAATTGGTCAATGGACTAGTGGTGTCTTCAATAAGGTGGATAGGATCAGGTTCATGAACATGTTCTTCGATGCAGGGATCTCTTTGAACATAGCCCCTATAGCGACTTCATCGATATGGTCGGCCATGATGGTAGTTGGAGAGAGAGGTAGTGGAGTTTTGAAAAAGATTTCAAACCTAGGAATTCTAGCTTTTTGATCTTCAAGGTAAATAGGCTCAGGGAATCCACAATAAGGGAAATCATCTATTTCTTTGACAAAAGCCCCATTCAAAGTGGGCCGGTAAGGTTTCAGAGTGAGGTTAGAGACTCGTTCTTCTTTTTTGGCCAACTGTCTTTCCCTTCTTTTCTGTGCCATCTCATTTCTGTCGGCTTCGGTACTCTGATAGCCCAATCCGAAAGGATAAATTGCTGAGGGATACTCGATGGGACCAGGCGTGCCTTGATGACGACAACCTAAGCCCATTCCTAGAAAGAAGCCCATATCTTTCATGATCTGGCCCACTTGCATATTTCCGTATGGACTGCAATCTAACACCATTTTCTTTTTACATCTTGGCCCAACCTTTACACATTGTATGTATTCAAAGCCTGTCAACGGTGCCTCTTCAAATTCAGGCTTGATCTCACAGATAGGTACACGGATAGGAGTGATCTCAGAATCTCCATTCAATGTCACAACTAAGCCTTTGTAGGGGAACTTAACTTTTTGATGGAGAGAAGAAGGCACGGCCCCAATTGGATGGATCCAAGGTCTACCTAGTAATAGGTTGAAACAAGCAGGCACATATAATATTTGGAAATCCACTTGGAACTCTACAGGCCCGATGACTAGAGGTAAGGTGACCATGCCAATCATTTCCCTTCGAGTATTATCATATGCTCTTACAGTTTGCCCCGACGGCATGAATTCTGATTGTTTTTAATGCCCAAGGAAGTAGCAGTGCTGAGAGGACACATATTCAGAGCTGACCCATTATCTATCAATACAGTAGGAATCCTCTTGCCTATGGTATCCACCGTGACATACAAGGCTTGTAAATGATGGGGTCCCTTTTTCGAAAGGTCCGACTCTGTGAAGGATATGGACTGCCCTTACTGAACTGGACTAACCAAACCGACTAAATCCTCGGGCTAAGTGTCGATGGGAATCTGAACTTGGTTGAGTAGCCTGAGTACTGTCTGCCGGTGTTTTTGTGAAGCCATTAAAAGCCCCCAGATAGTGATATTGGCTTGAGTTCGCTTGAGCTGTTTCAATACCTCATCCTCTTCTTCTTGAACTTCAGTGCGTTGGGGTCTCTCTAACTCTCCTAAGGGATTATCGGATTCCAAGTGAGTGGGCTTGAAATGGCGGCCTCCCCTAGTGACATTGATTGCACCATAATATTGCATACTTTTATTGCATTATTCCAATCACTTTGTACATACTTGAGCCATTTATACTTGTAAATAGTTGTTGTTGACTCTTTTGTTGTTTTTGTGCCCTTACAGGTTGAATACAAATAAATGGATGCTTTTTGCATGAAAATTTGGACCTTGGAAGTCTTCAAGGATTGAATCATATCATGAAACCATCATGGTTGGAAAGTAGACTTCTCAAGCTTCGCGTGCATATAAAGAACGTCCAAATCCGACTCCGGACGAGAAAGTTACAAGCATTTGAAGTTGGAGCATCTTTTTGGGCATATTTTTAAAGTAGGTTCTGGTCCCCCTTTAAGTGGTACCGGTACCCCATACCCACTGCCTAGCAGGTACCGGTCCTCCCATGGGTGGTACCGGTACCCCTGCTCGAGAATCCACCAGTTTTGTGCGGAAATTGCCTTTTTCTTAAAGGCACTCTTGTCCTTTGGTCCCCATGTTTGTAGCCCTAATAGGGGGTATTTAAACTCTTTTCTCAGCTGAAACAACTCTCTCTTACCCTGTCTCTTAGCTTGTTCTTAGTTTTCTAGGGTTCTCTTAGTTTAGCCCTTAGTTTAGGAATAGATTAGGAGTAGATTAGTTTTTCCTTCAAGTTTGTATAATATAATTTAGTTTTTAGCTTGTTTAACTTTGTTTCTTTATCTTCAATCAATAGCCTAGCTTTTATTTCAAGTTCCTTGCATTTATTATTGTTGTTCTTGCATTTATGTTTCATCAATTAGTTGTAATGGAGTTCTAAGCCTCCAAGATAGGATTCGAACAGTGGAAACTCATCACCAACCAAGGTAACAACATTCTCTCATCTCTTTGTGCTTTAATGGAAGTTGTATGATGATAAATACTCACTACCTCTTCATAATGCTTAGTTTGGCATCTTCTTGACAATGCGTGAACAAGTGAATCTTGGTACACATTGTGCTTGCACCTATATGCACTCCAAGTGTTTGTTAAAATGCCCAAGTGAGCATTTACTATCATTCTTCTATCCTTCTTTGTTCTAAAAGCTTTTAAAGTTATATCATCCATCAAAGACCATTCTTCAATGGATCCAAAATGAGTTTATCAATGAGAGATACTTGTTACCTAGTTGTGGATGAGTGGAAACCCTAGAATCCTATCACTTGCTTTCTTTGTGTTAATTATCAAGACCAATCGGTTACTCAACAACAATCAACCCCCCATGATTTTACACTTTTTTTGCATTCATTGGTTTTCAATACCTAAGGATCATTTAGACCAGTTCCACTCCCTGTGGAGATGATCTGAGGACTCCCTCAGTATTTATTATGCTTGGCAATGTATGAATTCCTATGCTTGGGAATATAATTGAGCACACGCATGAAGACAAGCATTTTTAGCACCGTTGCCGGGGAGTGGCGAGTGTTCTAAATTGATCCAAGAAGAGCTAGTAGTAACTTGTAATTGCATTACAAGTCCGGTAAGTTCTTCTCATTCTTTTTGTATATAATTGTGTAAATAGTAGTTGTAGTTGTTTTTAATTTTTCTATTAAAAAAAAAAGGTTTATCCAAGACCCAACCTCAATGCAAGGAGGTGATGACCAATACTCATATTTGGGTGAAAGAGAGGACATGAATACACATTTCTGTAGTACATTGGGACATAACAACCCCCCACAAATAATGACATTGAAGGATCGTTTAACCCAAAATTTGAGAATATTAGGGTTGTTTCCCAAAGTTGAGGTGGCTTGTGCCATTTGTGAGACATATGGGCATTCCACTAATGGTAGTCCTAATCTCTCCATGTATAGGAGAGTCTACCTTGAGCAATCTAATGCTCTTAATCAACATAGTAACCCAAATTTTGATTGGAAAAATGGTTACGAGGTTAATCCTCAAGAGCCACAGTGTTACTATTCCTCTCTTGACCAACCAAATTATGAGTATGATGGTCATTCCTCCTATTTTGATGGTCAAGGATATCAAGGGTTTGACTCAAACCCAAACCAAGGTTATGCCCCACCACCCTATCCAAAAGACCAACCATTTTGCTAATCACCTCAAGAACCACCTCAAAAGATGAGCTTGGTGGATGTTTTGCAACAATTCTTGCAAAATGAAATGCAAAGTGAAATGCAAAGTCAAATAAATTTAGAAATTTCAAAAACCCAAGCTATTGATGAAATTAGAAATGAACTTACTGAGTTGACTAATTTATTGGTTGTGCTTCAAAAAGAGGATAACTTTCCTTCACAACCCAAAACAAGTTTTCATGGTCAACAAAGTGAGGAAGTTTTTAATGACATTGATGATCATCTTGAAAGGTTTTGAGTCAAAACATGGATTCGCAGCGGAAGTGAAAAACAAAAATTTTTCTTTTAAGAAAACAATCCATATACAAAACCTTCAAGAACCGATTCAAGCATAGGGTTATGTATTTAAAACATACAAGAACATATAATTAAAATAAAAACATGCTTACTTGTAATCTTTGCGAAGTAGCTTTCCTTCGAGTTTCAAAACGATGAAACCTCCAAAGTGTATCCACACAAGTGCAAGACTCCTTAAACCTTCTAGTCCTCCACAACACCTCGTGAGGAGCTAGCTTGGAGAGGGAGAGAGGAGAGAGAAAACGGCTAGGGAGGAGTGGGAACCCTAGAATGTGATGCTTGATTATTCAGGGTTCTCTCTCTTCTTATTTATAGACTTTCTCCTCTTTTAGGAGTGTTTGGTTACTAGTGCTAGCATGACCAAACATCCTTAAATAGAGTAATCCTATTCTTGGTTAAGATTGACTTTTAATTAATTAACCTTTAATAATTAAAATCAAACATAACTCAAAGATAGGATATAATCCCCTCCCACAAGTTTAAGAAACTCACTTACACTTTATTGTGTGTGACCCTTTGGGTTCACCCTAACCTAGCAGTGGACAGGGATATCTCTATGTCTCTTAAAAATAGAAACTTTCTATTTTAAGGTTCAATTGGAACGATTCCAATTTTGCCCTTATTGATAACACTTTATCAATAGGCTTTCACTGGTCATGAGTGACATCTAGCAACATATCATGACGTACCCTAGGTTAGGTGAATAGCAGAACTATGTGAACCCTTCATGTTATTTAATCCTTCATCCCCTAATGTCATAGTTAAGAAAATAGGTATGGTTTTAGTCAAACCCTATCTTAACAACTTGATATCTGTCCCACAAAATATAATCTCAATAAGGTAATCGCAGTGAAACTCTTTTCAATGTTTACCTATCACTCTGGCCAGAGGTTCCCTTTGAGAATTATCTTTGTGAACTAATCCTGACATTCTCTCTCATATAACTGAGAGTGATGATTCCTTATTGCACACTCATTCATCTTCATGCATAACTTATTAGAGCCAATAAGCACCGATTACAACCTTATGGATAAAGCTGTACAAGATACTATCAAACTCTAGCAACCTATGCATAAGACAGCTATGGTGTCTCAGGTCTAAGGACTACCAAATAAATGGACATAACACTAGAATATTCCTTTGACAGAACTACCATAGGAACATTCTTTGTAGATCATGTTCAGTGTACATATTCTCTAATATGCACCCACAGATTAACCTAAGTGTCACTACACTGATAGGAAAGACTACCTATCCTCCATAGGAGTTAGTTTAAATCTGTGCTACTCTTCAAACGGTTAATTAAATATCCACTTTAATAAACCTTTGAGTAGGAACTCATTTAGAATAGATGTATATGAGAAATATCAGTCTCTCTATCTCAACACCTTGAGATGCATATTTCTCTTATCATTTATTCATGGACCTTATCATATATGTTAGAACATATTAGATAAGTTATACCTTCCATATATTATGATAATATGAAATTTAATATACCCTTTAGGATTGGTTTTAGGGCACACTTCTAACACATCTAGATCAAGTTAGAGGCAATTACTCACACTATGAATTTTGAAAATGATATTTTGAACGACTCTTTTAATGAGTCACATGTGGATTCTAGTGAGTGTGATGAGCCTCGATTCTTAAAGAATAATTGTGCTATTTTGGAGGTGAGTGGAGTGTTG
>JAESVK010054752.1:0-11052 GCA_017140935.1 Hamamelis virginiana | reverse complement strand
ATTCTGAGAAGTTTTGTGAACATGGATTGTTTTTAATAAAATGAAAAGTTTTGTTTTACCTCTTCCGCTGCGAATCCATGTCTGTTGTTATTCACAGAACCTTTCATTGGAAACCAAAGAGTGGGTGCCACCTAGGTTTAAGGGGTCAACCCATCCCTCTCTTGAAGAGGCGTTTTTGTCCCTAACATCCAAACCACCTGAACTTAAAGTGATTCAAATGCCCTACATTTTAAAATTTGCCACCTCAGGCGAAAAAGAGACTTTTCAAAAAAGTATAAAGGGCATTCATAAGGATAAGGTGGAGGAAGTTGCTCCCAACTTCTTAAATGAGTTCTCTACACTTGAGAACTCAATTGAGAAATGTTTGGAAAAGAGGGAGCATATCCGAACAGTTTTTGATCTTGGTGGATAGGATATATTTATAGTAGGTTGTAAATAGTAGATTTTATCTTTCTTATTTAGTCATTTTTCATTTATTTTCATTCTTAATTTCATTTACTTGTTATTGTGAGCATACTAACATTTTCACAGGTTATTGAGGAAATCTTGACAAACACATATAGGTGCTTTCACTCTTTCTCCTTTTTATTGTGTCTTTAATGCTTCTTTTTGCATGCATTGAGGACAATGCACATTTCAAGTTGGAGTGGGAGGTTTACACTTGTTGTTCACACATGTAAAGGGTAGTTTTGTTCACATTTAGGTAGTTTTTGTTATTTTGTTTATTTATTTTTAATTTTATTTTTCAGTCATTCCCCTATTCACTTTGTGTTTTTGATTTCAATACGTGTATGCTTATGTGAATCTATAAATCTCCATGTCATGCCTTGTTTTGAGCATATACTTTTGTGTAGGTGATTTTCACTTCAATGCACATGCACATATTATTCGATCAAGACACATTTTGAACCAAAAGAATGTCTTGCTTAAGCTTTGTAATCCTTGTTTATATTTGTTGTTCTTTTTTTTTTTTCTTGTATCTTTGTATTTTTTCCATTTTCTTTTTGTTCCACCACCGCCATTCCCTATATTTGTTTAATATATGCATGATTAATGGTTTTGTTGCACATTGTATAAACATTTTTGATTCATGGAAAATGATCATAGGCCTTCTTTGTCTATTTGAGCCTAATTTTATTTCATTAATGTTGCCGCTAGCACCTAACTTTGAGCCTTCAAGTTTCATTTTCTTGGCCAGCTTAGGAACCCAAGGGTAGAGGTTAGGTTGTATAGGTTTTGGATGATTTGTGTTGATTGTGTAGTTGTGTACATATATGTTTAAGTGTTTTGTATGCCAAATCCAAAGTTTGGGCATATTATCATTGGAAAGGAAATGGAGATTGTAATGATTGGTGATGTAAGGGTTGAATAATGCAACCTTGAAAAAAAAATTGAATGAAAAAAAAAATAGATAAGGAGAAAAAAGTAAAAAGAAAAAGAAAAAGGGAAAAAAAAAGAGATTGCAACTATAAAAGCCCAAAACCTTTCATTCCCATTTCCTATGTACTCAAGAGTTTTTCTGCTTCAATTGGTTGGCACATTGTTCTTGTTAATTGTGGGTTGAGTTTAGTTATTGTAATTGTGGGTAGTTTTGTATTGAGTATAGTTTGTGTTTGTGTTATAGTAGTCTTGTGTTTTTATGTTACTTTGTTGTGTATGTGATGATTGGGTAGATAACCTATACCACATTATAAAACCATCACATTTCTTGTTGTTATCCATCCTTGAACCTAAAGGCATTATTGAGCAACAAAAGTCCTATTTGATTTCATGAATTGGTTATGTTTAGCTGTTGTTGCAATTTTGCCATCTCTTGTGTTTATGTATGTTGTTGTTCATTTTCCCTTTTTTTTTTTTTTTCATTTGTGTTTATGCATCTCTTGTACATATAACTTCTCAGAGTGTTACAATCCATCCACTTAAGTAGCACTCTCTCATTCACACATTATCTATTATCAATCTCTTGCCTATGTGAATGAATTTTTGTTCAAGTGTTACTTTGTTGTGTCTGTTTTTGTTTTTATCTCTTCTGCTTAAGCTTGGTGCATTTAATGGTTTGGGATGTGTTTGAATGATTCCTTTCACTAACACAAGGGTTTTATTTATACAAATCTAGTTCAAACCATTGCATAACTTATGAGAAGATAGATTTCTTTGCATGCCCATTTTGTTGAAATTTGTTCTTAACCATTGTGAATTAACTCTTCATATTTGTGGGTGTCATTTTTGCAAACCCTCACGAGACTACAACTCATCCACTAGGGGGAACCTAGGGGTTTAAAGGCTTGTTGCATACGCTAAATGCAATCGCGTTTTCCTGCAAAAATGGATTAGCTAGGTTTGTTTATTTTGTTTAGCTTTTGCTTGTATGCTAGTTCTTGCTAGGGACTAGCAAGGTTCAAGTTTGAGGGGGTGATTGCACCATAATATTGCATACTTTTATTGCATTATTCCCATCATTTTGTACATACTTGAGCCATTTATACTTGTAAATAGTTGCTTTTGACTCTTTTGTTGTTTTTGAGCCATTGCAGGTTGAATGCAAATAAATGGATGCTTTTTGCATGTAAAGTTGGACCTTGGAAGTCCTCAAGTATTGAATTAGATCATGAAACTACCATGGTTGGAAAGTAGACTTCTCAAGCTTCGCGTGCATATAAAGAACGTCCAAATCCGACTCCGAACTAGAAAGTTAGAATCATTTGAATTTGGAGCATCTTTTTGGGCATATTTTCAAAGTAGGTACCAGTCCCCCTTTAAGTGGTACCGGTACCCCATACCCACTGCCTAGCAGGTACCGGTCCCCCTATGGGTGGTACCGGTACCCCTGCTCGAGAATCCACCAGTTTTGTGCGGAAATTGCCCTTTTCTTAAAGGCACTATTGCCCTTTGGTCCCCATGTTTGTAGCCCTAATGGGGGGGTATTTAAACTCTTTTCTCAGCTGAAGCAACTCTCTCTACCCTGTCTCTTAGCTTGTTCTTAGTTTTCTAGGGTTCTCTTAGTTTAGCTTTTAGTTTAGGAATAGATTAGGAGTAGATTAGTTTTTCCTTCAAGTTTGTGTAATGTAATTTAGTTTTTAGCTTGTTTAACTTTGTTTCTTTATCTTCAATCAATAGCCTAGCTTTTATTTCAAGTTCCTTGCATTTATTATTGTTGTTCTTGCATTTATGTTTCATCAATTAGTAGTAATGGAGTTCTAAGCCTCCAAGATAGGATTCGAACGGTGAAAACTCATCACCAACCAAGGTAACAACACTCTCTCATCTCTTTGTGCTTTAATGGAAGTTGTATGATGATAAATACTCACTACCTCTTCATAATGCTTAGTTTGGCATCTTCTTGACAATAAGTGAACAAGTGAATCTTGGTACACATTGTGCTTGAACCTATATGCACTCTAAGTGTTTGTTAAAATGCCCAAGTGAGCATTTATTATCATTCTTCTGTCATTCTTTGTTCTAAAAGCTTTTAAAGTTATATCATCCATCAAAGACCATTCTTCAATGGATCCAAGATGAGTTTATCAATGAGAGATGCTTGTTACCTAGTTGTGGATGAGTGGAAACCCTAGAATCCTATCCATTGCTTTTTTTGTGCTAATTATCAAGACCAATCGGTTACTCAACAACAATCAACCCCCCATAATTTTACACTTTCTTTGCATTCATTGGTTTTCAATACCTAAAGATCATTTAGACCAGTTCCACTCCCTCTGGAGATGACCTGAGGACTCCCTCAGTATTTATTATGCTTGGCGATGAATGAATTCTTATGTTTGGGAATATAATTGAGCATACGCTTGAAGACAAGCAGACATGGTTAACATCTTCCTCATCGCTGGCCCAAATATCTGTTATCTCCTCGGGTGTATTCATCAAATCTTCCCATTCTATGATATCAACCTTACTTCCTGACCCGTCATCTATAGTAGACTCAGCAGAAGCCAATATTGACTTGAAACATTGGGTGACCCATGGTTGTCTTAGATAAATGGCTAAGTAACGAACTTCCTCGTGCATATCGGTCGTCCTGACGGTCATGCGTGTTCTATTCTCAAAATGCTTCTTGAGGATAACCTGGCTGGCTTTCTCGGAAAGAATGAGGTTTGGATCTTCGGGTTCATCATGAGCCATATGAACATTCTCTTTAGGCAGATTAAGGATATCATCCGAACCAGTAGGGACAATAGGCTCTTTAAAAGTGGACTTTTCAACTCTTGGGTAAATGACATAGAAATCAAACTTTCCGCTTGGTTCACCCAACAGGCCTACTTCAGGATCTCCGGCTTCATATCTTTTTTGCAATTCTTGTTGACTAGTCCCAATTTTGGGGAAGCCTTTCTTGGCTTTTGGCTTGGGTGGAGTAATGGGTTCATGGGTCTGACAGGATAGGATATCTCAACTTTAGTGGTAGGGAATGACTGGTGAGGGCGGATGGGCTCACAGTAGCCATAAGGGTCGGTATAGATGACATTGATGTTAGCTGGTGGTAGGACTGCATGGGTAGGAAGTGGATTTTGGGTGACATTGGGTTGAGAAGGTGGGGAAATGGTCTTATTGTCTATGAGGTCTTGGACTTTATGGTGAAGGCGAATGCAACGATTGGTAGTATGGCCTTTGGACTGATGGAAGTTTCAATATTCATTTTCATTGTAATTCTTGGGTAATGGATTGGGTGTGGGCCTGAGCTCTAAGGACTTGAGCAAGCCTCAAGCCTTCAATTTCTAAAAGACTCGATCCAATGACATATAGAGCTTGGTGAATTTTCTGAATGATTTATTTCCTAAGGAAAAGGGTTGGGTGAATGGGGCAGGCTGAGATATGGCGTTGACTTTAGTAGCCCTCCCATTGATGACAGGTTGGCGGTTCTTGTAAGGTTCATCAGTTCCGAGGGCCCCATTGGCTAGGGCGTCCTCTACTTGGGTACCAGCAGCAACTAAGGCTCGAAAATTAGGAAGGTATTGGGAAAATAGGTGTGCATGATAAACTGGGAGCAAATTCTTCACCACCAAGCGGATTTGTTGTTCTTCTTCAGGTCGGTTAGGCATTTAGGATCATCAAGTCAGAACATATTTCCATTGATACTAGGCTTGGCAGTGTTTTGGGCGCTGGTATTAAGAAATAGGTAGCTATTGTTTGTATTTGGATGAACTTTGGATTTTAGTATTGAATAGTGTTTTCCTAATGTGCCAGGGATGTTGGCACTCTATATTATGCATGAATATATTTACTTATTACATTTGGCGAATTTGGGACATATGTATGTTAAACATTATTGCATTTCATGCTTGTTATATGTATTCTCTGTTATATCCTTGTATGGAAATATGAATGAGTATATCAGGTTGTATCTCAACTTGGATTGATCCAGAAGCAACCGAGATTCTGAACCTTAAATAAAAATCAATTTAAATCGATCCAGATAAATGATGAATCAATCTAACTTCTACATGGGTTCTGGACCTAAAATTCAAAATGAAATTAGATCGATCCAAAAAAGTTTGGATCAATCCAATATGTTTGAAAATAAATTTTCAAAAATGCATTAAATCAAAACACATTTTTGAAAACAATCATTACACACTGAAATCAAACACTAATCACCTATTGGGTAAAAACTAGGCCTCTAAGTTACTTACCATCCTATGACATGGATTCAAGGATCTTCGAGAAATGACTTGAGCTTTAGAGCATGCAACCTTTGAGCTCTTCGATAATTAAGCTTGAGGATGAGGAAAATACAAGAGACAATTACAAACATAAGAATAAGCTAACTTAAAACCTAATACACTCCACCAAGGACCATGGACCCTTATAAACCTCCCTATAATACAAGCTGAGCCAGAATATCTATGTCTAAAGAACCATTTCAAATCCATTCACAAACCATGTACATTTCCAAAACCAATCATTAGTGAGTCACCACTCCTTTATAATAAAACATGTTTCTTTGAAACCATGAGTTCTTTCAAAAATATAATCATCAAGCTTTTTCTCAAATTCATGAAATAGCCTAGTTAACAAGGCATAGATAGAAAACATCAATTTTCATCATAATTTCATAAACAGTGCATTTATACCATTTTCATAAAAAATTCATATTAAAACATGCTCCCAAGTTAGCAAATGCATAGTTTTTAGATCAGTTTTATATATATAAACATTTCATAGAATGTCTTGGTTTACGTTCATAAAGCATACCACACAATTGCACAATTTCATAAATAGGAATATCCTATATATCAAGTTCTCATATGAATAAACATGTGGAATTTCATAAAAGTATTTATAAATTTTATATTATTATTACTGTAAAAGGTTACATATCCCTACCTCCAATGAAATGGTGTTCCAACCCATATGGCTCCACGAGCCTCCCCAAATGTAATGCAAGATGCACTCATATGTAATAGTCCTTCAAAGGACTTCCCAAAACCGAAGAGACAAATAATGCAAATAAGAAATCAAAAGAGAGTTCGACACGTGTGAATCCTCAAAATAATTACAACACGATCCCTTACAACAACATATACCCAACATTTAAGACCCAAGACTCTTATGGCCTTAAATATACACAACCATCCTCTTTTAAACCCCAAAGACTCCAAAATGATGCTCTATAAACCCAGTATAACCTTTAAGGGACCAATGAAAACAAGTGAGAATTAAAAGGAAGGAGAAGGGAACCCAGCACCCTCTATCAATAGAAAGTCTATCGATAGCAGCCCTCTGTTGATAGAAGAATCGTTTTATCGATAGAAATCCAATTCTACCAAAAAAATATAATGAGCTTTACACCCTCTATGGATAAAGACACCCCTCTATCGATAGAGAACACCCTAGAGTACACAGTCCCACAATTTTTCATACCTAAACTAAAACCAAACTTCCCAAACACCAATGGAACCTCAAAATCTCACTATACAACTTTAGATCTAACACAAACAAATTTCAAGAACACTAAATCAAGTCAAACAACAAAGATTTAATGGTCCGATATTAAGATCCACAATTTTTGGAATAAAACCCAAATAAAACTATATACAACACAACCTATCAAAACATACTCCAAATTTCTCAACAAATCCTTGGATTTAAACCAAAACATCACCAAACAACTTCCCAAACTATCTACATTCATCAAAATAAACCCCGTCCAACATTATTTCGTAAAACCACAAAATGGGTTGTGAAGAAAAAAAAAAGATGAAAATGGGAAGGAGTTTACCTCTGCCGGTGATGGCGGTGGTCCGATGAGCTTCCCAACGTCCTTTTCCCACGGCTACCATTTCTCTCTCTATTTCTCTCTCTAAATGCCTAAATGAAGAAAGAAAATGGGAGGGGTGGATTTACATAAGTGGGGACACAAATGGAATTTCTAAAAGTTTTTTTTTTTTTCAAAGAGAACAATGAAATCATTTCCACATCACCATATTGTAGACATCCATTTTTGACCCTGAATAGAGTCATGGATGGTTGCCTGTGATTTGAGATGAAATAGGGTGCTGAAACCTTAAAGTTCCTATAGTCCCCTTTTATGTAGTTAATTAGAGGTCATTATCACATGTGAGTTTTTAGGTTTGATTGAATCGGTTCTTTTTGTATTTAGTTTTTAGTGAGTCTAGGAATGTCCCTACTAAATTTCATAGCATTCAGAGTCAGGCTTGATAGGTAATAAGGTCTTTTGTGACTTGAAAGGCAGCGTTGTCCTTTGGATCACAAAAGTTCTGAATGACTGTCGATTTTATCCCGGATTGTCCCATAAGTTTGGCATTGATATTTAGGGTGTGTTTGGTAGCTAATTTGATCAGTGGCAAGGTCCATTGAGCCTTTGGGCTCATGTTTGGCTCTTAAGACCCAAAGGGCCGTTTTAAGCTCAACTTAGGGTTTTAACCGGGAATGACCGGGATTCGATTGTTTTGTCAAAACCAAAGCCTTAAAATCATTCAAAATGTTTTCAAAATGTTTCCAAAAAACTTGTTTCGAGAAGTAGAAATGATTTTGAGAGCAATTGGTGAGTGGATTTCAAAACCCTAATTGGGCTCAACAGGCCCAAAACAGCTAATCGGTTGACTTTTTCCTAAAAAATTTAATTGAGATCAATGCATTTTCACTTCAAACACTTCTCAAAACATGGAGAATCGAATCACGGTCGTTTTGGTTCTTGAATCTTCGAATTTGGACTTGAAATGAGCTCGAAAAGCCGAAACCGGGTCGAGATGGGCCAAGACAGGCCCAAATTGAACCTTTTTGCACCTGAGGCCCGATGACCGTCCACCTAGGGACTGCCAACCATCCATGGGGGACGGCCAACCGTCCTAGGATGGATGGCCACCCGAGCCTGGTTCCAGATTCCTCTAATTTCTCGAGTTTTTGAGTTCTATTCGTCTTGAAACTCTTCCAAAGCCAACTTGGTTCAGTTTGAGGGATTTAGCTCGACTTTGGGGACTTTGGAAGACTCATTTAGGACCCTTAGATCATTCCCTAGGGTTTTAATGAGAGCCATTGATCAAATTGAAGTCTCTTCTATATATACATCACTTATAAATCAGTTTTGGGGGGGTGAACTTTGATTTGGGGGAACTTTGGACACTTGAATCAGTCCCTAGAACCCTAGCTACGAATTTGGAGGCCATTGGAGCTTGAAGGAGAGAGCTAAGAGCAAGGAAAAGGAAGGCAAAATGGTTTGTTTACCCACTCCATTAGTCTTAGGACCATGTTTTGCATATCATAGTTTGAAATTAGCTTGTTTAGAGTAGCTTTATTTTTTGTAGAATGCATAAGTTGGTTTATTCTAATTATGTGCATGATGTAGAGTAGAAGTTCATGTTAAGAGTAGGTATGCATGGTTGGGAATAGATTTTGGTTTGATGCTTGCATGATATTGATCTTCTAGATGCGTATTAAGTTTCTATTTTGAGTCGTATAACATGTTGAAAATGTTTGAGTGTGATTTTCAGGATTAGGATAGCCTTTCCTATATTATTAAAGCATATTAGTTGTTATGTGAGGATGTTTAAGAGTTAATTTTGTCTTTAGAATGCATGTTAGGATTGGTTTAACATATATGATTTTCTGTTTTAGGTAGGAATGCATATTAATTAAGAAAGTTTGAGTCTTTTGTGTCAATAGTCATTGTTAGGATGCTAGAAATAGTTTTAGGTATTGTGTGTCAAGTATAGTATTATTCTTGCTTTATTTCAATTAAGTTTATCATGTGGAATGCCATGAAATGATTAATGTATGAATTGTGTTCGAGGGAGCAAGCAAGGGTAAGTTCCTTCCCTTGTGGTAGACTTAGTTGTTTTGAGCATGAGTATATGTTATTTCTTGATTGATTTGCATAAGTGTTTTAGTCTATTGTGTTAGTATGTATGTTAGCATTTTTGTTTGGTATTTTGTGTGGATTAGGAATGGTTTTTGAGCCAAAGTGAATATTCAAATCTGTCCAGAATTGAATATGTACTTTAAAAGGGCTTATTTACCATTCTTAAGTCACATTTGGCATAGTTTTTTATATGGTAATTTTAGTATATCATATTAGAATGCATTGTAGGTCATTTACCCTTTTTTTTTGTTGTTTTCATGAGTTTTAATTCATGTTTTTGGTTACTTTCAATTTTGTCCAAAAATTGAAAGTGGCCTTAGGATGAATTAAAAGCCATTTTTAGGTCCAAATCAACTTAGAAACATGTCTAGGTTCACATAGAATAATTAGATTGCATTTAGGACATTTTCATGGATTGTTTGCATTGTTTGTTGCATTTTTTCTGTATTTTCCAGAATTTCCAGCAAGCATGCTTTAGCATTTTAGGTGTTTAGACTAACTTAGGATTAGTTAGAGACCCTAGGATTAGGGGGGTCACTTGACCCTACCTAGGATTCCCCTTTGTTGTAAAAATTGTATTAGAATTAGAATTCTAGTGAGTTTAGGATCCTATCTTCGAGAGACTTTCAAAATTAGTATTTTATTGAAATTAATCAACAATTAATGGAATCCCAATGAAATTGGAACTCAAATATTTAATTTGGAATGGAATTCCGCTTTTGAAAGGATTTGATTTGGGATAGAATTCCCGCTTTAAAAAGAGTTGTGATTGGGTTCGAATTTGGTTTTAAATAAAGTTCCAGGTTCATTGGGAATCTATTGATTGAGGAATTGTTTTCTAAAAGAAGTTTTAAACAAATAAAAACTCTCGAAGATAGAGTCCCGAATGAAACAGAATTCTAATGATAGTGTAGTTCATTACAATAGGAGAATCCTAGGTAATTTGAACTACGATGGACTTTGATCTCTATCAGGACACTGGTAAAGTACGTAGGCAGCCAATAGGGCACAAGTCCACCCTTAGGATGACTGTGTGTCTCCTAAGGTCTTTAGGATTGTGTTTGTTCTTTTCTTTATCATCTATTATTATTATTTATGTATTATTATTCATATTTTCTTGATTGATTAGATAATTAGGGTTGTTTTTATAAGATTTTGATAAGCCCAAAAGTAATTTGGAGACCTTTAATTAGGGTGAGATAGGTGCCTACAGGATGCGTTCTGGAACCTTCCTATCTTATAACCTAGCCCTCGAATCCAATTTTGGTTTAAAGACTTGTTTTTCCTTAAAATATGGACTCACTGTTTTATTGAAAATAAAACTCCTTTTATGGTTTCCTTATTCCTTAAAAATAAGGTGGCGACTCCCAGTTTTTGTCAAACTCTTTTCCTTTTTCAAAACCCAATCTAAGTGGACTCCCACAATAGAGAAGGATGATTAGGATTGGATGATCTTGAGTAGATAATAGAGAAGGATAAAACAATGTGGATAAAAGAGAATGATAAATAGAGAAGGATAATGAGTTATGTACAATCTACGATGATAGTGAATCCAATTCCAAAAACAAGGGAGCGGGCGCTCGCGAGGTGGAGGGTTCACACATATATAAACCTATAACTATAAAAATAAATAAAATGAAAATGCGGGTTTTCACAATTTCTAGTAGAAGATCTCTTTGGCTAGATTTTATCTCCTTGAAAGCTTCCTTAATTGATTACTCCTT
>JAESVK010054751.1:0-12671 GCA_017140935.1 Hamamelis virginiana | reverse complement strand
AAATTTACTATTAGAAAATTTACTATTCAAAATTTTGGGGTCTCACAGATATAAACGTGTGAAAGAAGATGGCGAGTGTAAGAAGTAGTTTTATATATTTTATTTTGGGACAAGTTTTCCTAACCATTCTTTTTACCATTAAATAAACACCAATGTGGGCCTAATATTTTGAGAAACCGACCGTTGGATTAAATAATCTGCTTATATACACTACGCATCCCAAAAATCACATATTCAGAGTGATCCAACAATTTCTGAAAAATGTGATTGTAAAAAATTATTATATTTAGAAACGTACATTGCAGTTTTTTAATGTGAAAATTTTTAAAATCTGACCATTTGATCAATGTGATTTTCGGCATATATGACTTGTATAAAAAAGTATATCCAATTGTCAATTTCTCAAAGTATTCTTCTCACATTAGTGTTTTGAAAATAAATTGTATAAATAATGGTAAAAAAGAATTGTTAGGGGATCGTGACCCTTTTATTTTATTTATATATATCTAAAATTGTCCTTAATAGTAATTTTATAGGTGGCTATAATATTAATAAAAAATATCATTAATTGGTGGATGCCACTAGCACTTTTCGTGGTGGCAATAAAATCACCAAAAAAAAAAATAAAAAATGCTACTTATACTTTTCTTAAAAGGAAAAGCAAATGATTATGTGTTTCAGCCAAAAAAAAAAGAAAAAACAACTTGTCGTTATTTTTAACCAAACTGGCTGAACTTATCACCAAAAGTCGTATACTTTTCTATCCAAACAAGTACTATACTTTACTCCATATGTGTGATTAAATCTGGTGATATTTTATAATAAAATTTTATATGTGAGAATACTTTTTTTTTAGTCTTCAATATTATATATAATAAGGTGCTTGCTTTAATTTGAAATTTGTGCTGTCTCTTGAACAAATGAACAGTGAAGAGCTTGTCCCTATAACCATGATGGGGGCTACAAGATAAACCATGTTACACAAACTTGACTCATGATTAGCAATAGTAATTTTCATACGAGTTTGTTTTGGATGTGATATTTCAGTGGATATAGGATGAGAATTTTGAAAAATCAGTTGTTAGGCTATATATTTTGTGCATGTTATATATGCCAAAATTATAGCCATTCGATAGTCGATTTGTTATATTATGAGCATAAGTAAGTTACTTTAGCTTTATTTAAATAAATATGAGTCATTTTAGCTTTATTTAAATAAATATGGGTCCTATAAGTCTTTTGAGGTGAGCCCATATTAAAATGCATTCATCTTAAATATGAGATTAATGTATTGTATTAATAAGCTTAAAATTTTAAGGCCTTGTTTGGCCATGAACTCTGAAAACTATTTTCTGTTTTCAGAGTTCTATAAAATAGAAAATGGATTAGATGGCTGATTTGTTTTCTGAAAAACATAAACTTAAAAAAAAAAAAAAACAAAAACAAATTTAAGGCTTAAAACCAAAAAAAAAAAAAAAAAAATTGTTCTAAGAGAACCATTTTCTGTTTTCTAAAATGCACGGGCTTCTCTCGACGAAATGTGTTTGCATCTCCTCCTAACTATTTCCATCTTCTGTACTGCTGATTTTCGGTGACTGTCGCCGATTATCGGCGGCTGTGACTGATTTCCAGCGAGGTATCCCTCATCATACTGATTCCGGCAAGGTAACCCTTATCACTGATTACCGGCTCCTCCCAAGCTTGTTTTTGGAATTTTTGTGAGAACAACAAGTTGCTTCTGATCTTGATTATACATTCTCAATGTTGAGTTTGATTCAAAAGTTGAAGGTTGGTTGAATTTATTGTTGTTTTGTCTCTCTCTCTTTGGTTTTTTTGGATCGAATTTGTTTTTGCTTTTTACACTTGAAGATTGAATAATAGCTATTGTTGTAACTTTTGTGAAGTAGTTGTTTGATAGTTTGATTCTTGTTGAATGCTGAGCTTACATTTTTTTTTTTTTTTTTTTGGCGGTAAGTTAAGTTTGATTTGCTGATGCATGTAAACTGTTTGATGGGAAACCTCAATGAAACATTACGTGAAAAACCTAATAAATCTCATTTGGACATAGATAGATATTAATTTTGATGTAAATGCATTGCCAATGTAATTTTGGTATATTCACACTACACCTCAACCACTCTTGCCAAACAAGGTGAAATTTACACTATCTTGCTCGAGAAAGATGGCTTTGCATGGTTGTGTAGAAGTATGAGGCGGCTATTCAGTAGAGAGGTAATTAGAGATGGTTCAGAAAATGCAGGGGTAGAAGTAGGGCTGGCAAAATTGGCCCAAACCCATCAATCCGCCCAACATTATTGGGTTTGGGTTGATACAATTTAATAAACGGGTCATAATTGGGTTACCCAATTAAACCAATTTATAATTGGGTTGGATATGGGTAACCCATGGGTACCCATTGGGTACCTAACTTAAATCCATTTATATGATTTTTGTTCTTAGGTTTGTGACATATACCCATTTAATTAGTACCATGTATTGACCCATGCCCATATATCATGTGTCGACCTTTTTTTTTTTTTATTTTAATAATGCATATACACGCCAACAAAAAAAAAACTTAAAATAAAATTATCGCATTTAACAATAAAATTTAATATGTCATATATATACAAATCTCGTTTGACATCTTTCTCTTCATGTGTCGACCCGACCCGACCCACTAACCCATATATCATGGGTCGACCTTTTTTTTTTTTAATTAATTAATTTATTTAAAATAACGCATATACATGCCAACAAAATAAAATAAAATTGCCACATTTAACAACAAAATTTTACATGCCATATATATATATACAAATCTCGTTCGAGATATCTCTTCATGGGTCGACCCGACCCACCAACCAATGGGTCAACTTTTTTATTTTTTATAACTCATATACACGCCAACAAAATAAAATAAAATTGCCGCATTTAACAACAAAATTTAATATGTCAAAAAACCTTCAATTTTACATATTTTGACATTCTGCGCTTCTGTAGGGTTAGTTGCAGAATATATTTTAAAAAATCGATCGTTGGATAAAATACTCATCTTATGAATGTCGTGCCTACCAAAAATCAGGATGATCCAATGGTTGGTTTTTGAAAAAAAATGACTGCAATATTGTGACATTTTGAATAACTATAAGAACGCAGTTTTTGTTGAAAATTTAAATATGACATGTTAAATTTTGTTGTTAAATGTGGCAATTTTATTTTATTTTGTTGGCGTGTATATGCGTCATATTAAATAAAATAAAAAAACGAGTCGACCCATGATATATGGGTTGGTGGGTTGGGTTGGCTCGATCCATGAAAAAAGATCTCGAACGAGATTTGAATATATATGACATGTTAAATTTTGTTGTCAAATGCGGCAATTTTATTTTATTTTAGGTTTTTTTTTGTTGCCATGTATATGCGTTAAATTTTTTTTTTAAAAAAAAGTCGACCATGATATGTATGGGTTCGCGGGTTGGGTCATGATATATGGGTATGGGTCATAAATGGATCAAAACATGGTACCTTAAATGGGTAATGTACATTTTGTGGCCCAACCCATTTAGACCCAACCCAAACCCGCTGTGGACCAGCCTTTTGACGGGCTTGATGGTGTCCACATCATCACCGGGCGATGTGATTAGGGGGGTTTAGAAAACAAACAAAGGAGTCGCCACCTTATTTTTAAGGAATAAGGAAACCATAAAAATATTTTATTTTCAATAAAACAAACTCCATTAATGGAAAAGCAGTCTACAAACCAGAGTTGGATCCGGGGGCTAGGTTACGACGTGGGAAGGTTCCAAGTTTTCACTTGTAGAAACCCACCTCGCCCTAATTAAAGGACTTCTAATTTATTTGGGCTATTTAAATCCTTAATGCAAACAATCCTAAATAATCTAATCAACCAAAAAAAATAGTGATATAAATGCATTATCTATATTAGTTATATTAATAATAAAAAATATATACAAACAAACCCTAAAAACCTAGAATACCCTACGGGCATCCTAGGGCGGACTTGAGCCCTATTAGCGCCTACGTAACTTACTAGTATCACCTAGCAAGTATCAAAGTCCACGTAGTTCGACTACCCTAGGACTCTCCTATTGTAATCGATCACATCATCAAAGGTATTCAAACTAATTCAAAACTCTAACTTCGAGAGTTTTTGTTTGTTTAAAATCATTTATTTGAAATCATTTCAAATTAAAAGACTTTCTTAAAATCCAAATATTCTAAAATAATCCTTATCTTTAGAATTAAATTCCAATTGAAAATCTTTTTCAAAGATATTTCAAGAAAACAAATCATATTGAGAGGAATTTCATTCCAAAATAAAAATCTTTAAAACATTTCAAATCTTTTTGAAAATCATTTAATAATCAAATCTTTCATAAAATCATGTTTGTTTCATAAACATTGCATCAAAATCTTTTTTAGAAAATCTCTCGAATATACTCTTAAATCAATTGAAACACTCAATTCTGATCATAATCTTTACAACAAAGGAAATTCCTAGGGAAGGTCAAGTGACCTTCCTAGCCTAGGGTCTCTAACTAGCCCTAAAGTTTGTCTAAACTCTAGAATCCTAATGCCAATGCATGCTGGAATTTTAAATAAATTAAACAAATACACATGATATTATTCTAACAATGCATGAAAATGCTCCTAAATGCTCACTAATTTTACTATGTGATCCTAGGCATATTTCTAAGTTAGATTTGACCTTAAAATAATTTTTAGAAGTGATTTAAGGGCATAAACAAATCCGGACAGATTTGAATATGAACCTTTAATCACTTTAAAAATCATGAAAACGAAGACTAAAAATGTGAAAATGTCCTAGCATGCTTTCTACATGAATATACTAGGAAACTACTAATAAAATTATGCAAAATATGGCTTAAAAATGATAATTAAACCATTTTAAAGTATATATTCAAATCTGGACAGATTTGAATAGACACTTTTAATGGCCTAAAAATCATTCTTAATCCATGGTTAATAATGAATAAACACCCTAATATGCAATCTAACATGTTATACTAAAGTACCATGCAAAACGTATAAGAAAACTAACAACAAACATGCTTTAAACAACTATTTTAAACACAAGGGGAGGATCTTACCTTCGCACGCTCCATCGTACACAATTTGTATATTCAATCCATTAAATCAATATCAAGTGTTCAAATAATCATAAAAAAAGCATAAAAAATGACTTACGACTCATCACATGTCAAGAATACATATTAACACATTCATATCATCATTAATATCATCAATCAAACATTCAAGAGATTCAAATAACAATATGAATATATCAACACTTACCCTAGGCATGCTCGCATACATAAAATAACAACAAATGACTCATCCTAAACATAAAATCATAACAAAAACTAACCCTAGCATGCTTACACACATAAAATCATAACGATAACCTTAATCATGCTTACTTACATAGAATCTCAATGAAACTAACCCTAAACATGCTTTCTCACATAAAATCATAGCAATACTAACCCTACTCATGCATACACACATAAAATAACAAGAAAACTAACCCTAACATGCATATATACACAAAATCACAACAAAACAAAAATAACCCATACATAAAATCACAAATAGAACTAACCTTAGTCATGCATACTAACATAGAATCATAATAAAACTAATTAACCTTAGGCATGCATCCTAACATAAAATTATAAATAAAACTAATGAACCCTAAACATGCATACTAACATAAAATAACAACAAAGCTAAACCTAATCATGCATACTTATACAAAATCAAAACAAAGCTAACCCTAATCATGCATACTAACATAAATAAGAGAAAGAGAGAAACCTATTTAAACATGCATAAAGAAAACTCCTACAAAGTAAATTCATACAGAAAGTTTGTATGGAGGATTCACCTATCCTCTTTCTTCTTTGCAAACCTCCTTCAAGTTCCAAGCCTTGAGGCCTTCTCCTTCCTTCTCCACCTTAATTCTCCCCTTCAATGATGTAAGAATGAAGAACGAAAATCTGTAGCCTCCTTCCCAAAACCCTAGAATTCTCTCTCTCCCCCCCTCTAACTCCATAATGCAACATATATAGAGCTAGGGTTCAAAACCTTGAATGGTTGGGATTAATCCATCTAAAAATGATCCTAAGGCTTAGAATTGATCATGCTAGGGTTTGCCAGCTGAAAACCCTTCGAATTTATTCCAAAAAAACAAACCAAATCTGCCAAAACAAGTGGGAAAGTTTCAAACATGATAAAAATGCAAAATGGGCTCGAGCATGCTGGTGGCCGTCCTAGCTAGGACGGTCACCATGCTGACTTCCCATTTTTTCTTCACTGATTCTAGGGTTTTCAAATTTTGGCCATATTTTGGTCAAATTTGATCCAAATCCGATGGTTCAGGGCTCAAAACGACCGTGTTTTGATCCTCCACATTTTTAGAATGTTTTTGGGTTAAAAATACTTGACCATGGTCAAGGGTTTTAGCAAAAAGCTAGCCAATTGACGCAATTGTGCCCAAAATTGGTCATATGACCATTCTTTGTTTTGTAAAATTGATCAATTAGGCTTGCACCACTTCTAAAAACATGGTTTTAACATGAAATTGGTACTTGACAACATGTTTTGAAAATCTTTCATTTTGGTGAAAGTGACCAATTCACGGTCGATTTGAACGAAACCCTAATTCAGCTCATCCTTACCCGTGGGATCGATTTTGGGAGAATCTATCCCAACCATTCAAAGTTTCAATTGACACTTCAAATACACTCTCCACATCCATATAAACCTCATGAGACAATCCGTTTCGAATTCGGAGGTCATTCGGAAATTATACGAGAAAAAGGACGAAAATGCCCTTTAAGTCGCAAAAACCCTAATTACCAATCGAGCTCTCATCAGAATGCCATGAAAATTTACAGGGATGTTCTAAAACACCTCAAAAGTCAAATGCAATACACATGGGTTGATTCCAATCCAAATGTACACATGAAATAATGAATTGTCCTTTTCCTCAGAAAAGGGCAATTTAGGCAATTTGGTCTTTACAAGGCCAATTCCTCACCAAATGATCAGCTATTCTAGTTAATCATTTGCATGAACATATGGTAGAAATAATTGGTAAAAATGGGGTGTCCACACCCGCCCATTTGCCACCCCTAGGTAGAAGTAATACTTTGTTGCTGGAATTGCAAGCTAATGTTAATGGAAGATTTATGCGTTTGTCTAATGTGGGTGTTAATGGTAAATCAAGATTCATAACTATACCAGAAAGTTTTGAACGAGAAGGCTGGAAGAATTTCATCAAAATATTAGATGGGTTTCAAAGGAAAAAGAGTAATTTCAGAAATTCTGAAATGGTGAATTTGTACGAAATATTGGTTGTCAAGAAACATTTTCATAAAAGAAGGTAGCTGAGGATGATGAAACAGTAAACTGGCTAGAAAAAAGAAAAGAAAAGAGTGGAATTAGAATTAGATGCACCTTTTAGTAGACCCAATTGGGGTACAATGGAGATTGTTGGCTGAGTGGTTTGGCCATGTGCAACAAAGACCAATAGTGCACCACTAAGATAAGAATAAAATAGTGCAAGTTGAAGGCACTGCAAGAACTACTTTATTTTCTCAGAAGATGAATTGGGAAACAAAACAAAAATATGACAGTGGTGGACTGGCACTCATAACTTTTCAATTCACCAATCTCACTTGTAGACATATGGATTAGAAATCCATCTAAGCAACAACAACTAGTTTAAATGGTAATAGTAATTTTCCTTCATATGCTTGGTGTTCTCATAGAACAAAAGTTAGATCATTTTTATTACTTTATTTACGTTGGACTGAGGTGCTTGTACAAGGTTTGTATTTTCAACCTCATATAGTTTGATTTAGTTACTCATGGTGCTAATTTAAATATTCAATCTACATCCATGTCCTGGGGTGGCCTGGGCAAAATTTTCTTGGAGCAAAGTGAATATATTATTTCTTTGGTGAGGCCTTTGTAAATATGTCAACTTAGGAGAAGTAGAGGGAAGGCTCTGGTGATTTTTTTGAACCTTCTTGTGAGCAACATAACTATGAGAGAGTAATTTTAAAACTTTTTGGGCACATACCTTCCCTCCCCCCACCAACCCAACTAGTCTTGTCCATTTCTAAAGTGGGCTTTTGTGTTCAACTAGTTGATGCCAAATTTTAAGCCCATTTGGCACTAGCTGATGCCAAATTTGGCTTTATGGCATCAAGCATTGCCAAATTTGACATTTTTGGCATTGCTTGATGCCATAAAGCCAAATTTGGCATCAGCTAGTGCCAAATGGGCTTATAATTTGGCATCAACTAGTGCTTTTTGGGGTGTCAAATTTGGCTTTTGCATTGGAGATGCTCTTCAATCCAGTTATTGTTCTTCAATGTTATAATAATACCTCCAACTCTAACAACTAATCATATCAACCCAAAAAAAGCTTTCCTAATTACTTGGATTTGCTAAAGAACCAAAAATTGCAAGATTTATGTACATGAAGGTGTGACTATGATTTTATGCTGGCTGTCAGCCTAACTAAACCCTCCTGTCTTGAGGTCAGTTGTATAAAAACATCTGGTCCTAAATATGACTAGATTGAAACCTTGCTCTTGAGCTTTTGACTTAGTTTATATTCTGTCTTACAATGTGGCAGTCTTGATTTAGTTTATTTTCTGAATATCCTTATTTATAATCTTAATCTTATTTCATATGACTACATTTCAAATATTTTCATTTTAGCTAAGATGTCATAAAAACTTGTACATGCTAGAATGCTTTACACTTTGTTCTATATGGCAAACTAATATAATATCCCCTTGATTTGTTTGAATTTGATATGGATAAGAACTTATTTTGTTTTGTGTGTTTTCTTTTATTGCTCTTTAGGTGCATAAAGCCAGGAAAGTTGATGTCTAGATTGTGATTGCTTGTTGTGCCATCCATAATTTTATTCGTTAGAAGACTCGAACAGATCACATGTTCATGGAGTATGAAAGGGAGGATGTTGAGGTTGAAAATTCAAATGATGCAAGTAGTAGCCGACCAATTGATGGAGCTGACTTCTTTGATGCTTGTGCATCACAAGTGGCTGCTATTAGGGATAAAATATCAAATCCAACGCGGGCATTATACACTGCGAATAGTTACTTGGATGTAATTTATTATTTATGGATAATATTCTTAGCAAAGAGACATTTTGATTATGTATGTAGTACGTTTAATGGTGGTATAGACATTTTATTCTTATTTATGTAATGGGCTATCCATGCACTTTATTTAATCTAATGTTCATATTTTGATTGATTGGTATGTGCATAATTTAAATTATCAATTATTTGGATATGATTATTGTTACGGCAAGAAAAAAATGCAAATTATGTGCCAGTGTCATGACTTGGTCAACCTATAAAGAGAAAACTGAAAATGAAAAACAATTTTGCACCAAACAAGTTTTCATTATTTTGTGTTTTTGAAAACTGTTTTCAATCTTATATATGTCAAACGAGTTTTCGTACTTAGAAAACCAAAAGCAGTTTTCTATTCTCATTCTTGAAAACAAAAAACAGTAAACTGTTTTTAGAGTTGGGGCCAAACAAAGCCTAAGGTTTTGAATGAGAAATTGTATTTTAAAATCACTCATTTGAAAGTGATTAAAAGTGGTAGTAATCTTTGTTCCACATTGAATAAATAGTGGGTAGCTTGTGTGCTTATATGCCTTTACATTTGACTTATGAGTTGAGCACCAAAGGGTACCAAAGTTTTGTGAGAGGAGAGAACCTACCCAAACTTGGGCTTGAACCAAACCACACGCGTGTGTGCCCACACCGCACCGGGCTGGGTCATTTAGACCAAGCCCATTATCTTTTTGGGCTAACCCAGATTGACTATTTGAATATATAAAATGTTGCAAGAGATCATTTTACTCTAACTTATTCATTCGTTCATTGTGTGTCTGAGATAGAGATATAGCATTATTCTAGTTCGCTGTATCTGCAAATTGCAGTGCTTCTTCTACAGACGAGATCATTGTATCCTAGAAGATAGACATCCATCAAACTCAAAGCACTAATAGGAGGGGCGTATTCTGTCTTAAGGACAAAATATATAACACTTGCCTTGATCAGTCTACTCATACGTTTCTTCTTCAAACTTCTGGATAACAAGTGAGTTATTTAATTAAGTGTTTTATATAGTATGGTTTAGCAGAATACAAGTAGTCTTATTCTTCATATTATTCTTTAAATATATACTATCATAATTGGTATATAATTATGTAATTTACAGAGTTATTATACATTAAGTTAGTATTATTTAATCAATTGTTTTATTATTTATACACAATATTATTAAATTCTAGATAATCTAAGTATTATTTTTCTAATAGATTTTTAAAATATAGATTGTGAAAACTGTGACAATATCTAAGGGCAAAACTATCACAGTGACACTTTTTCCCGTATGTATTTTGAAAAATGACCGTCAGATTATTTTTATTTTCAGCATGCATGACATACATATAAAGAATATCCAATCCAATTAACAATTGGTTTTCTAAGATACTTGTCCCACATTGGTTAAAAATCCATGTCCTCGCATAACTTATGTGAGGATGTCCTCTTAAGAAAAGAGGTAATGAGTTCAATAAAAAACTTGTTCAAGTTCACTTGTAAAATAAACAAAGCAATATCACATTTTATTTTCGAACTTGTTAGTTTATGGAGACAAGTTTGTTATATTTTGAGCTTAATATAAGCTAATGTAACTTTAATTTAATGTGGGTCCCACAAGCCCTTTTAAGTGGGCCCAAATTGGAATACATTCATCTCATAAAGGAGATTAATGTATTGTATTAATAAGCTCAAAATATTGATGTTTTGAATGAGAAATTGTAGTGGATAATCACCTATTTGAAAATGGTTGAAGATGGTGGTCATCATTGTCCCACATTGGAAAAATAGTGGAAAGCTAGTGTGTTTATATACTCTCACATTGGACCTATGGGTTGGGCCCCAAGGGGTACCAAAGTTTTGTGAGGGGAGAGGACCTATCCAAACCACACCCGCCTGCACCGGGCCGGGTGGGGTCATCTAGACCGACCCATTATCTTTTTAGGCCAAGTCTGATTACTATATGTGAAGAGTCATGTCTGTCCAGAATTTCTGAAAGGTTGCACCTCTGCAGGAGGGTTATGTCTCTTCGAAAATTGCTGATGGGTTGCACCTATTCTGGAGAGTTGTGTTTGGTGCCTTTCTGCACTTCATGAAAAGGCACCAGTGAGTCTATAAATAGGACACGGTCTAAGCCATTTCATTCATTCATCTTTTATAGCATTTCTGCATACTGTCATTAAGAGAGAGATAACATTTTTGGTTCGCCGAGTCTACAGATTGTAGTGCTTCCTCTGTCAGACGTGATCATTGTATCCTGGGAGGCAGACGTCCATCAAACTCTAAGCACCAAGTGGAGGGGCGAAATCTGTCTTAAGGACAAAGTGTCCAACACTTGTCTTGATCAATTTCTGCATCAATTAATTTCTGCTGCAAGTTTACTTCAATTTCTGGACGACTTGTAAGTCATTTATTTAAGTGCAATTATTGTATATATATATATTCTGTATTAGTCTTCTTCATTTTTTAGGTATATAATTCTGTAAATTACAGAATTAATATACATTCTGTTTTGTTCTTTTAATTTGATTGTTTTATTGTTTAACACAATATTATCAATTTCTAGATAATCCAAATTCCAAGTTCAAATTTTCCAACAAAGTTTTCATAGCGTTCCATTTGCCTCGACAAGTTTATTAAGGTGTTATTTGGTTGGACTTTTTAAAAGTATTTTTTTTTTGTTTTTTTAATTTTAAATAAGAATATTTAATTTCTTGACTTTTTTTTTTTCTTTTTTCAAATTAGCAATGTATGGTTTTTTAACAAAAAAACCAAAATATTAAAAAGATATGTTTAATTTTTTGTTAAAAAATTAAATATTGTTTATTTTTAAAAAAACAAAAAAGCAAAAAACTATTTTTTAAAAGTTAAACCAAACTGTGCCTATTGTTTTAAATAAGCAAAATAATTGAATTGAATTCAATATTGGCTTGGAAAAAGCTCTTTTGAATTTGTTTAAGCTCTTCCATAAGATAAATTAGTTAAACTCAAATTTTTTTTTTGAGATAATTTATTCATTAAAATAAACATGAAAAGTTTATTACTTGAATGGTCGGCCAATATATGCAAGAATGATGGAGGGAAAGACCACTGTACAAGTGCTGATTTGAATTGAACGGACTTAAAGTGACCCAGATCAGCGAACAAGGCTTCAGAACCTGATTTTGGTGGATCAAAATAACAATCTGATCGATAAGTATTATGTTTAATATATATATATATATATATATATATATATATATATATATATATATATTGTATGTATCTCCAAATGAAAATAATTGATAGTTTGTTGCAGTCAAGGGTGTGTGTTGGTAAGTAACTTCCAAGGAAGAGTGGCTATAACTAAACTTCCATATTATAAATGTTTCATTTCATAGTTTTACATACAACCAGATAAAAATTTCGGGCTGTTATGCCACTGGGACTAGCCTAGTTGGTAAAAGTTTATGGAATAAAGGA
>JAESVK010054743.1:0-14834 GCA_017140935.1 Hamamelis virginiana | reverse complement strand
TCTCTCTATCTCAACACTTGAGATATAACTCTCTATCATACTATCCAAGGACTTTATCATGAACAGTAATTAAACACAAGTTTACATGATAAAAATAGCCATATCATAAATGAATAAAGATCCATACAAGATATAATAATGAAATATAAAACCCTAAACTCAACAGAACAATTGGTTTTAGGGCACATATCTAACAATCTACCCAACCATCATATACACAACAACCTAACCTATAACACAAGAACACATTACTAAACAACAAACACAATTCTAAACACAACACAAAACTACCCACAATTACAACAACTAGACTCAACCCTCAATGAATAAGAACAATGTGCCAACTAATTGAAGCAGAAAAACTCTTGAGTACATAGGAAATGGGAATGAAAGGCTTTTGGGCTTTTATTGTTGCAATCTTTTTTTTTCTTTTGCTTTTTGTTTTTTCTCTTTTTCTATTTTTTTTTTCTTTTCATTCATTTTTTTTTCAAGGTTGCATTATTCAACCCTTACATCACCAATCATTACAATCTTCATTTCCTTTCCAATGATAATCTGCCCAAACTTTGGATTTGGCATACACAACACTTAAACATATATGTACACAACTACACAATCAACACAAATCATCCAAAACTTAAACCACTTAACCTCTACCCTTGGGCTTCCTAAGCTGACCAAGAAAAGGAAACTTGAAGGCTCAAAATTAGGTGCTAGCGGCAATATAAGATGAAAGAATTAAGGCTCAAATACTCAATAAAGGCCTTTGATCATTTTCCATGAATCACAAATGTGTATGCAATGCGCAACAAAACCATTAATCATGCATATGTCAAACAAACATAGGGAACGATGGGAATGATGGTAGTGGAACAAAAATAAATTGAACAAATACAAAGATACAAGAAAAAGAGAACAACAAATATAGAAAAAAGGATTACAAAGCTTAAGCAAGACATTCTTTTGGTTCAAAATGTATCTTGAATGATTCGTGCATGTGTATTGATAAGAAATCACCTACGCAAAAGCATATGCTCAAAACAAGGCATAGATAAGAGATTTATAGATTCACATAAGCATACACATATTAAAACAGGTTCAAAAACATTAAGTGACTAGGGGAATGACTGTAAAATCGAAAAAAATTAAACAAAAACTACCTAAGTGTGAACAAAACTACCATTTAGAAGTGTGAACAACAAGTGTAAACCTCCCCCTCCAACTTGAATTGTGCATTGTCCTCAATGCATACAATGATAAGCATTAAAGACACAATAAAAAGGAGAGAAGGAACAAAATCACCTGTATA
Source organism: Hamamelis virginiana (assembly GCA_017140935.1). Classification (NCBI taxonomy): domain Eukaryota; kingdom Viridiplantae; phylum Streptophyta; class Magnoliopsida; order Saxifragales; family Hamamelidaceae; genus Hamamelis; species Hamamelis virginiana. The sequence goes on along the minus strand of JAESVK010054743.1, from coordinate 13,525 downwards.
TGTTTGTTAAGATTTCCTCAATTACCTATGAAAATGGTTAAAATGCTCACAATAACAAGAAAGTAAAAAAATAATAAGAAAATAAATAAAAAGAACTAAATTGTGAAACAAAAATTATTATGTACAAGCTAACAGTAAAAGATCCTATCCACCAGGATCAAAAACTGTTACAATGTGTTCCCTATTTTCCAAACACTTCTCAATTGAGTTCCCAAGTGTAGAGAACTCATTCAAGAAGTTGGGAACAACTTCCTCCACCTTGTTTCTATGAATGCCCTTGCTATTTCTTTGAAAAACTTCATTTTTGCTTGATGGAGCAAATTTTAAAATGTAGGGCATTTGGATCTCTTCAAGCTCAGGTGGTTTGGATTTTAGGGACAAAAACTCCTCTTCAAGAGAGGGAGGGGATAACTTCTCAAACCTAGGTGGCACCCACTCTTTTTCTTCCAACACAACATTCACCTCCAAAATAGCAGAATTAAGGTTTGAGTTATGAGGCATATCACCATCACTAGGATTTACATTTGACTCCTTAGAAGAGTCTTTCAAAGAAAAAATTTCAAACTTTTCACTCCTTAGTGTGGGGATTGCCTTGACTTGCTCTTGATGATCATTAATGTCATTAAAAACTTCCTCACTTTGTTGACCTTGAAAAATTATTTCGGGTTGTGTAGGAAAATTATCCTCTTGTTGAAACACAACCAATAAATCGGTCAACTCATTAAGTTCATTTCTAATATCATTAATAGCTTGGGCATTAGCCTTTTCGCTTTCTAAAAATTGTTCCAAAACATCATCCAAGCTCACTTGAGGTGATTCTTGAGGTGGTTGGTAAAATGATTGACCCATTGGATAGGGTGGTGGGGCATAACCTTAGTTTGGGTTTTAGTCAAACCCTTGGTATCTTTGACCGTCAAAATATGAAGAATGACCATCATACTCATAATTTGGTTGGTCAAGAGAGGAAAAATAACTTTGTGGCTCTTGAGGGTTAACCTCGTAACCATTACTCCAATCAAAAGTAGGGTGATCTTGCCACCCATGATTATATGTGTTGGAATATGGAGAATTGTAAGAGTTCTCTTGTTGATTAAGAGCATTAGAGTGCTCAAGGAAGACTCTCCTATACATGGGGAGATTAGGACAAACATTAGTGGAATGCCCATATGTCTCACAAATGGCACAAGCTTCCTCAACTTTGGGACACAACCTTGACATTCTCAAATTTTGGATTATACGGTCTTTCAATGTCATTATTTGTGGAGGGTTGTTATGTCCCAATGCACTACAGAATTGTGCATTCATGTCATCTCTTTCTCCAAAATATGAGTATTGGTCATAATCTCCTTGCATTAAGGTTGGGTCTTGGATAATTTTTTTTTTGTTTTTTTTTTTGAAAGAAGAAAAAAATAAAAACAATTACAACTACTATTTACACAAATATTTACACACAAATTGAGAAGAACTTACCGGACTTGTAATGCAATTACAAGTTACCACTAGCTCTTCTTGGATCACTAAGAACGCTCGCCACTCCTCCGCAACGGCGCCAAAAATGCTTGTCATATTTAGGTGTGCTCAATTAATTCCCAAGCGTAGGAATTTATACATCGCCAAGCATAATAAATACTGAGGGAGTCCTCAGGTCATCTCCACAGGGAGTGGAACTGGTCTAAATGATCCTTAGGTTTTGTTAACCAATGAATGTAAAAGAAAGTGTAAAATCATGGGGGTTTGTGTTGAGTTGAGTTGGTGATTGTAACTAAATAAATTAAGCTAACAATAATGAAATGTAAATGGTTGGATTCTTGGGTTTCATTCCATCCACAACTAAGGAACATGAATTTCTCACAATGATTTCTCATCTAGGATCCATTGAAGAATGGTCTTTGATGGAGGATTTAGCAATAAAAGCATAATGGTGCTAAATGGAAATAAATATTCTCTTGAACATTTCATCAAACACTTGGAGTGCATATAAATTCAAGCACAATGTGTACCAAGTATCACTTGTTAACACATTGTCAAGAAGATGCCAAACCAAGAGGATTCAAATATGAAAACATTTATAACCATTCAAACACAAAACACAAGGAAAATGAGGTTGAATAATGAAAAATACTCATTGGGGCATTTTAGCAAACACTTAGAGTGCATGTGGTTCAAGCACCATTTGTGCCAAGCCAAAGCTTGTCTACAAATGGTCAAGAGATACAAAACCAAGTGGTTTCATAAAATAAAGAGCATTTAGCATCATTCCAAAAACTTTCAAAGCATAGAAATGGAGAAAAATCATATTACCATAGTTGTGGGATGAAAATCCACCATTGAATCCAACCTTGAGAACTTAGAAAGCCATAAATGAAAGGAAAGTAATGTAATTGCAAGAACTAACTAAAATAAATGCAAGAAACTTGAAATAATAGCTATTTATATTACTTGAGAATGAAAATACAAAGTTTAAGTTCTACATCTAAAGATTACAAATGAAATGAACCAAGGAAAAAGCTAAACTAACACTAAACTAAGCTAATCCTAAGCTAAACCTAAGAGAGAAACTAAGTTGAACCTAAACTAAGAGAAGGCTTGAAGGGAGAGTCTTCAAAAAATGCTGAAAATGCCTTTAAAAAGGCCCCAAATTCGTGCCCTAGAGTTCCCATGAAATCCCCACTTTGCCCCTCATCAAAAAGACATATTACAAGCTGAAAATCTGGGTTTTCGGGGTTTTGTACCGGTACAAGGGATTTTGTACCGGTACAAAAAGTTTCTGCATGAACAGTAACATTTTGTACCCGTGCAAAATTTCTTGTACCCGTACAAAATTGCAGATTTTTTGCCTACAAATTACCCCGACTTCAAATGCTTGTATCTCCCTCTTCCGGAGTCGGATTTGGACGTTCTTTATATGCACGCGAAGCTTGAGACGTCTTTTTTCCAACCATGGTGGTCTCATTGTCTAATTCAATCTGGAGAGAAACAGTTTTTCCAAAATGTCCAGATTGGTCGCTTTTTGCACTTCATAACTTCATTTGCCCATATCTCCCAAACCACTTGGCATTTAGCTTTGAAATTTGATATGTAGCATCTAGACACACTTAAAAGTATGTCCTATAAGTCCCATGACCTTTGAAGACTTCCAAGGCTTGACTCGAAGCTCTCACTTTGCATGCAAAAAGCATCCATCTTAGGGCATTCAACCTGCAAGGCACAAAAATAAGACAAAACATAAAAAACAACTATTTACAAGTATAAATGGCTCAAGTATGCACAAAATGATGGGAATAATGCAATAAAAATATGCAATTATATGGTGCAATCAGAAGTCAATTTATTAAAAAAATGATGAATGAAGATAACGCCTCTCGATGCGGCAACTAATGCCAATTGTAAGCGATGTGCTAAACAATGGACATAGCAAGCATATAGACAATCATTTAAAACCAAGGCTTGCAATCCATTCCACTCTCCCCGCATATTACATGCACCATCATATCCTTGCCCTCGAATATTCTGAATATCTAAATTGTAATGAGACAATACAAAATATATCCCATTTTTTAGAGTTAATGCTGCAGTGTTGGAGACATGAACAAGCCCAAAAAAACGCACTCTCAAATGACCATCTTTGTCAACAAATCTCAAAATTATAGCCATTTGCTCATTCTTTGATTCATCGCGAGCTTCATCAACAATTATACAAAACTTTGCATCACCAATCTCCTCACGAATTGCATTCTTCACTTTGGTCGAAATGACATGTAAAATTTCTTTTTGAATTTTTGGTGATGTGTAAGAGGCATTTTTGGGAGTATTATCTAATACAACTTTCACAACTTTGTCGCTATATGAACTTAATATACTTATCATTTCAAGAAAATTTCCACGATTGATTGAACTTTGACTTTTATCGTGACCTCTAAAAGCACAACCTTGAAATGCAAGTCATTTGGCTGAATCAATTGAAGTTTTAAGTTGGAGTCGATTGTTTAAAATTTGCTCAGAAGTAAATTTATCAAGCACTCTCTCTATATGTTGACACTGCTCCATCAAATCCTGGCTCGATTTCTCGGCAATTTTATGAATAGAATTAGGATCTTTCCCAACATAATTCAAGAAAGCGCAATTTTGCCCATCCCTAACTTTCTTCCAATTTTGAAATCCATCAAATGTAAATGCAGACCCAGACTTATTAAAGAGATAGCATGGTAGGCAAAAAGCTGCATCTTTTTAAGGGGAATATTCTAACCATAAAGGAAATAGATTGAACCATGAAGATTGAAAACTACGAGGATGAGCTTCTGATCCAGATTTTGGATACTTTGAAATGATAGGTTGGTATGCATCATTCTTAATGTAAGCTCGTCGAATTTCATCGCGTTGATTGACATCATAATCCCATATTCGCGGACGCTTTCCTAGGTCACGTTCTAAAGAATTTAAATCAACTTTATTGTTTTCAATTCTTTGAGATTTTGTAGGACGAGTTTCAGATATTGGAATATCATTAGTGGGACTTAGCAATATTGCATTAGATTCCAAGTTTTTGGCATTTTTTCTTTTGAAGAGTTTGTAAATTGTAGACGGCTTTGCCATCTATAAATCAAATAAAAATAATATTTATTTAGATTAAGCAATTTTAATTCACATTAAAACATTAACTAATATTACTAAAAACAAGCACAAATAGGATTTTCAATCACAAAGGGTTTTCAATTGGCTCACCCCCAACCTCCTACAACCATACTACAACAATCAATCACAAATAGGATTTTCATTTGGCTCATCCCTAACCTCCCATCACCACTATAAATATATCACAAGCTAACTTAATCAACCAATTGGATAAATAAAAATCGAATAGTGAATATGAACAATAAAGCCAATAATAAGCCACATACCGTTTTGTTGAAGCAAGCTATTCTCAAATTCCAAGCATTTAAGTTCAACGATCCCGTATTTGCTTCATTCACTTTAAAATTAAGATTCCCAAATCCCTAAAATAAAAAACATATATGTATAAAAATCATATAAGATTTAAACTTAAAGAGAAAAAAATATTTGCCAACCATAATTTTTTTCAATCACATATAAGAATATTGAGTCCCAAACCATGATGAAAATAGAAGCATAAAAAACAAAAACAAAAAAAAATAATAAAATAAAGTACTAACTCTATTTTTTTAAGCATTAAAAAAAATTAATGTTTTGTTGTTGACTTGTAAAAAAAATACATCTTTAGTTGTTTAGAAAAAAAAAAACATAAAATCGTAAAATATTAAACATCTTTTATTCTATTGTTCATTGGAATCAAAAGTCAAAATGCAAAATATACTTTTTTAATGGAGAACTTGAAAGCACTAATAGAGAATAAAATAATGACAAGAGTAGTTCTCAAACATTTAGCATTAAAAATTGAAATGGAAAACAAATAAAATGGAAGTATTAGGGTTTGGGACCACTTACAATTTACAAGTGGAGTCTTGGAGAGTGGAGATCCCATACTAGCAGGCACACATGGAGCCATAGAGCCATGGAGACATCATCGCATCAGGCGTGAAGGCATCACTCATCAGGCGTGAAGGCATCACTTATCAAGCGTGGGGGCCGTGGGGCAGAGGCAAGAGAGTAATTGGTAAAGTAAAGGTAAAGACTGTAAAGTGAATAGGGCAGACTGTAGAGGGTTAAAGACTTAAAGTTGAGCTGTGACACTAGGGCCATGTTTGGGTTGGACTCTTTTAAGTTTTAATTCTATTGGGCTACTTATTCTTTTGGGCTTTTAATTTATTTTGGGTTGGACTTTACTAGACTTTAAGTTTTAATTGGGGGCCTGGGGCCATGTATAAACTGGGGTATGAACTGGGGGGGGGGGGCAAAGTCTATTGTTAAAATTTTTTTAATTACAATATATATATATATATATATATATAATATATATAATACAGTGTTTTTAAGAAAGTTGGGGGGGAGGGGCATGGCCCCCCTTATCAAAGTTGTAGTTCCACCACTGCAAGCTAGCTTAATCAACCAATTGAATAAATAAAAACTGAATAATGAATATGAACAATAAAGGCAATAATAAGCCACATACCGTTTTTTGAAGTAAGCTATTCTCCAATTCCAAGCATTTAAGTTCAATGATCTCGTATTTGCTTCATTCACTCTAAAATCAAGATTCCCAAATTCCTAAAATAAAAAATATATCTGTATAAAAATCATATAAGATTTAAACTTAAAGAGAAAAAAATATTTTCCAACCATAATTTTTTTCAATCACATATAAGGATATTGAGTCTCAAACCATGATGAAAAGAGAAGCATATAAAAAAAAAAATTATGTATTAACTCTATTTTTTTAAGCATTAAAAAATATTAATGTTTTGTTGTTGACTTGTTGTTAACACCCCAAAAAAATAAATACATATTTTATTGTTTAAAAAAAATATGAAGCCATAAAACATTAAACATATTTTATGTTCATTGGAATCAAAACTCAAAAGTTAAATTAAAATTTTTTTAATGGTGGTTGGTGAACTAGGAAGGTAATAAATGGAAGGTAGGAAGAGACAATAAATGGAAAGATAAAAAAAGAAAAAGGAAGAGAAGGACCTTACAAGCGCTAGTAGACAATAAATGAAAAAGGAATGAAAGAAAAAGGAAGAGAATGAGAGAGGGACCACTTACAAGTGGGTTATGCACTTGGAGATCCCATTATCCAAAGCTAGAGGATGGGGCCATGGGGGCATGAGGCAGACGGGAGAGTGGCTGAGTGGGCGACAGCAGTGAAGCTAAGAAATGAGGGAAAAAGGAAGAGAGAGAAGTAGCTTAGGGTTTTTTAATTGAATTGAATTTGGGTTTTTTAATTTGGGCTTCTATTTGGGTTTTTTTTAATTGAATTACCTTTGGGCTTCTAATTGGGCTATATGAACAAATTATTTTGGGTGAGTGTTGGACTCTTAGTTATAGCCTTATAGGCTTTGGACTGAAAATGTGGGGGGGGGGGCATGTAGTATATTTTTTGAATTTTTTAACTATAATATATATATATATATATAGATAATATGAATTTGAAAAAGTCAGGGGGGCCATGGCACCCCTTGCACAACACTCAGTTCCGCCACTGCATACAGTATAGAAAAAGGAAACCCTCCCTGTTTATTTTTCCCAGATCTACTTCTTTGGTTCACAAGCCCAAATTGGCTTTTTATAGAATGGTCATGGAACATTTTGGGTCTCGGCACCACCGAGAAGGATTGAAAATTGTTTGACCAATGGCCCCTAAATCTAGCTAATTGTTAATCACCACTGTATGTAACGGCATTTACTATGGTAAGGTGGATTTGGGGGGTTCAATTATATATAATTATACATTGAAGAAAAAAAATACCATAAGGTTAGTTGAATGTCCATATCACAAGTACTTAATGTTGGGAATAAATCCACAAGAAAAATAATTACCCAAAATATTATGCACAATTAGAAAAATGGCAAAACAAAACACACAACAAAGAACAAAAAAAAATTTACTTGGTTTGGCTAAATTGCCAACGCCCACGGGAGTGATTGTCTTTTTCGCTGTGAGAGAAAATGAGTACAATTGGTACAAGAAGTTCCACTTAGAATATACTTCAAACCCAAGTCCCTTGAAACCAAGTATACCCACTCACCTCACTCTCTCAAACCCTTCAAAAGACTAAAATAAAAACCACTCTCACCTTACTAATTCTCACACCATATATGTGTGTGTGTGAATATATGGCAGCCACCACACACAGCAATTAAAAGTGCTTTTCAAGCCGTACAACTTAATTCTTCACATGCATCCATATGGGGCTTCACAAGGTGCACCTCCTTCTCATGCATACATTGAAAGAATACGCTATGGGAACCACTACTACAAAAACTGTCAAAGGGGACACTTTTTTTTTTCACATTAAGGACACTTGTGGTAAGTGTCCCCAAAAGTTACTTAATGCAACACTTTTTAGAAAGTGTCCCTATTAGATCATGTTTCGCAACACTTTTATTAAAGTGTCCCCATAAACCTAGTATTAACAACACTTTAGGAAAGTGTCGCGTAAATGTCCAAAAAAAATTACTTAATGCGACACTTTTTTAAAAGTGTCCCTATTAGCTCATATTATAAGGACACTTTTAATAAAAGTGTCTCTATAAATGCAGTGTTAGCAACACTTTAGGAAAGTGTCGCTAAACTTTCTCAAATTATTTTTAACTTTTTAGCCTTTCCTCTCTTTAGTAGTCCCGCTCGCTAGAGATGGCAATTTTCTCCATCACCGCAGGGACCCGCCCCGCCCTGCCCCTATAGGGGGTTTTTTTTTTTTTTTTTTTTTTTTTTTGCGGGGTACGGGGCAAAAAAAAAATTGCCCCGCTGGGGTACGGGGCGGGACAAGTTTACCATACTGTAAAATTAGCCTTACACCTGACCGTTGGATTAGATACACTTCATATGAATCTCGTGCTTGCCAAAAATCATAGTAATCCAACGGTCAATTTATGTGAAATGTCAATTTGAAAATTTGTGACTTTTGTTAATCAAAATATCACCATTTTTTGTTGTTGATTTTTTTTTCAAAAATTGACCATTGGATCACTATGATTTTTGGCGAGCATGAAATTCAAAAAAAATATATCAAATCCAATGGTCAGTTTTTTAAAATATATTTTAAAATATGTTATATAATTTTTCAAATATATATTTAAAATACTATAATAACATTAAAAAAATTAAATTAAATACCCTAAACGCAGTCGTTTGGGTCTTCGCTTAAGATTTTGGATTTGGCTCAAAAAATATGGGTTTGGCGCTAAAGGTTTTGGTCCTCCCCGATCCCTATTCAGTTTCCCAATCGAACTCTTCAAAACCCACAAACACTCCCTCATCAAACCTAACCCCTTTCCTCTCTCTCTCTATGCCGCCTATCTCTTGGTGTCGTAGACAGCTCGCCGGCCTCTCTGCTTGCCGCCGGCCTCGACCAAGACGCAGGTCCTCTCTCTCTCATCTGTCATGCATACCAAACCCTAACCCTATTGACGAAGCTGATCAGTCCACATGTTTTTTCAGAGCAGTCTCTGATCTACAGTTGGAGCTTGAAGTTTCAAGCTCAAGCTAATGGGAAGAGGTAGCAAAGGTAATAGAGATTCCATACACTATTTGCATTTGAAGAGGTAGTAGAGGTAAACTTGAAGCCCTAGATTTCAGATTCTCCTCTTGTTCTTCTTAATTTGTATTTGAATCTCTATTTGAAAATGTTATTTCAAATCCTTTGATTCCAATCTATTTTTTATTGGATAGACACTATTATTTCCACTTTTTTTTTTCAGAAGAAAATATTTATCCCAATCTTGACAACAATAATGGCAGAAGCTTTTGAATCATATATTTATTTTGGTGACTCTACTCCTGATATCAAATCAATTTAGAGGCAGAGTAGTTAACAACTCAAGAAAATCGGACACTTGTAACCTTGGAAATATTACTGTGGCTGTTGTTGCTTGAAGTAAAATTTATGAGCTTATGTTTTCTGCCCTTGTTCTCTCCCTGCTGGATAAGGTCTAGTGTTCATCATGGATTTAACTTGATTTGAAAGGCTATTCCCTTGGTTCCTTCTTTTCCTTTAATTTGGGCATATTTTGTTTTCTTTATTTTATATATTTTTAAATATCTGTTATTCTATTGTTCATTTCAATTCTTATTGAACTTCAGAGCTACAATGGCGGAGTATTCTGGTGCTGTTCTTGGAGTATTATCCGCAGTATTATATGGGCAAAGGGGCCGGGCCTTGTTTGGAAAAAGGTACGTCTCTTAGATATGCTAAAATTTTCAATGGTTTTCAGTTCTGACTAATTTCTTTGCATTCAATTGAATGCCATAAGGTACAAGAATTGAATTGCTTGGACAAAAGTCACATTTTTTTCTTTTTGTTTTTTTGTTTGGAGAGAATTTAAGCTTAGGTTTTTTGTATGACATGTTTATCCTGTGATTGGGGGTAGATTTATTTCTCTTCTTCAAAAGTCATTAGCCACATTGCCCACATCCTTACTTCACGAATTATCAGTATTATATTTATAACAAAACTGCAAGTGGTTGATAGCTTTATAAAATCTTGGTTGAGAATGGACTAGGTAAACTGGTTGCAGTATCAAATTTGTTACACGGCCAAGTTCTAATCTAAGCTTTACTACTTATATAGGAATCAACATATAAAATCTACTGTGCTGATTCTATCTTATCAATGTAGATGATCAGATTGAAAGTTTATATATATTTTTCTCTAATAAGATAGGTGTTTCCTCATTTTTGACCAGGTGGGTGGGCTCATTGCTATGTTGGCATCTTTCTACTTCTTATCCCAAGGGTGGGCAATGGCCACACATTCTCCATTCTATATCCTTTTGTACATTGAACTTTGTATCATATTTAAATGTATACCAAGCTAATAGGATAGGTGTTTTAGTATCATTACTTTTTTTTTGGCTCATTCCTTCTTTTCGACTTCAAACCTTTTCCGCTTACCCGTTTTTCTTATTGTGAATAGTTATCTTTTTTTTTTTTTTTTTCTTGCGAATGATGAACTTAACCAGAAAAAACCATTTAAAGATAGCCTTGATACTGAGATTCAGACAGAACAGGTGTTGGGTATGACTGAGATGGCAGTTCCCATTTTTGCTGGAATCTTATCAGCTCTGAGAAGGGTAATTGTATGGCGTGTTTCACTCGAGGTGCTGATATCCCTCTCTGGACAGTTATCTTGGTTGTTGCCTGTTGGCCATTTATTGCAATTATTGTAAGCTAGGATCAATACTGGTGGATTAAATTTGAGATCTAGTTTATATAAATAGGATGAATTAGTGGAGGTTCTTTGGATTTATAACTTTTTCTCTCACCAGGAATGTGTTTCTTTTCAGTTGTTTGGATCACTAGCTACAATGTCATTATATTAATCTGTTCTGATGGGGTTCTAGTGTGTTGTACTCATGTTGATATCATTGGTATGAACAAATATATTAATAAATAAGTGAGTGAATTGATGTTGGCAAGTCATAATTGGATACCCAATCTAGATATTTTCAATTAGCCAGGTATTTTCAATTAGTCAGGCCTTTTTTCACCATCTCTGAATGGTTTTCTTTTTGCTCCTGACAATTTGCAGCAACATTCCCTCTGGATCTGGTATGGCAAAGAATGCAGTTGGAAGGGGCTGGTGGTCGAGCCCGTGTGTATAACACTGGCTTATTCGGTACATTTGGGCACATAATCAAGACTGAAGGCCTGCGTGGCTTGTATAGAGGGATTCTGCCAGAATATTACAAGGTTGTTCCCAGTGTAGTCATTGTCTTCATGACTTATGAGACATTGAAGATGCTTCTATCAGGTGTCCCTACCCATTATTAGTAGTAGCTATTGCATTTGAATGCCCCATTTTACTCCATCAATTGTGTCCATGAGGTTCAGAACTCATTCCGTCTTCCAAAATGAATGATTGGAAAAGGGAAAAAGATCGGTTGGTTAAAAATACTGGGTACTTGGAAGAAAAGTTCATTGTGTGTTATTTGCTTATGAGAATTTCTGTGGTGGTAAATTTTGTTTGTTGCTGCCATGAAACCATATTTTTGTTCATACCAATGGTATAGTTCATATCTGGTACCTCAAAGCAAGTTTATATTAATTTTGTCAATGGTATAGTAGTTATTCTTGGAAGTACATTCTAGACTTAGGAAGCTAAATTTCCATTTTGTCAAAACATTTTGAAATATATATAGCTTTTGTTTTGGCTTATCATTTACACTCTCCATATATACTTTGATATTTTACATTATCAACACAGGTACAATATAAAGTTATAATTACTAAAATTTGCATATGAATATTTTTCTCACAGGGTCCTAGAGCATACGAAGCCAATCAAAGACAACGTGAAGCTATATTTTGCGTATTGAAGACTTGCAAACGAGTTTTGGAAGCTATACTTTTATTGTCCTTTGCTCATGAGAATGTTTTGGATGTAATAGAACCATCTATTTTTCATTTTTTGAACAAAATTTTTGTAATTGGTAAACATGCACTTTGGATATGTTAGTTTGAGGTAAACATGCACTTTGGATATATGTTGATAATTAAGTACACCATATTTTGCAATTCTTTTTTATGCATGTGTAATGGTGGTATGGGTTGTTAATTAGGAAATATAATTTTATATGCAAAAATAGGAGAATACAGGTCACTGCAAGAGGAGACAGTGTTAATTTGGTAATACTAGTTTATATATATATATTTATTTATTTATTTATTTATTTTTGACAAATGCAAGGAGTAAATGAGGACACTTTTTAAGTGTCCCTATTGTGAACATATCAAGGACACTTTTAAAGTGTCACAATTCACCGCCTCAAAGGGGACACTTTTAAAGTGTCGCAATTCACCGCCTCAAAGGGGACACTTTTAAAAGTGTCCCTGTTGGGGGTATATCAGGGACACTTAAAAAGTGTCTCCTTTGAGGCGGTCACCTTTAGTGACATAGCCGTTTGTGACACTTCTCAAAGTGTCGCCAAACACCTATGGGGACACTTTTTAAGTGTCTCCTTTGACAGTTTTTGTAGTAGTGAAAGCAACGGAAAGTAAACAATAAAAAATTTCCCATTGATATTCATCCAAGAATCGAACTCAAACTATAAAAGCGAATCAAAACAATTAATCAAACATTAATTAAAGCTTACTTGTGTTCCTCTGTAGATGCTATCCTTCAATCCTTTGCCATGAATCCTCGCAACCTCGAACTCCAAAAATATGAAAGCCTCCAATGAAGTCCACACAAGCCTAAGACTCCTTGAATTCCTTGATCTCCACAACTCTTGAAGAGAATGCAAGCTTGAGAGGGAGAGAGAGAGAGTGGCGACAATAAGAGAGAGTAAGGCTCACTTGGAGTTGGATTATGAAACCCTAGGCATATCCCTCTTATTTATAGACTCTCTCCTCTTTTAATGATGTTTGGTTACTAGTGCTAGCATGACCAAACATCATATTAGAATAGGTTTATCCTAGTTTAGTGTATCCTTAATCCTTTTAATTATTAACCCTTAATAATAAGGATTAAGCTCATACATAAATTAGAATATCCCCTCTCACAAATTCAAGAAGATCACTTATGCTTTAATGTGTGTAACCCATTTAGTTCACCCCAACCTAGTAGTGGCTCGGGAACATCGCATGTTTCCCAAAATAGAAACTTTCTATTTTTGGTTCAATTGAAACTATTCCAATTTTGCCCTCAATGATAACACTTATCATTAAGCCTACACTAGTCATGAGTGACATCTAGCAACATATCATGACGTGCCCTAGGTGTGGGTGAATATACGAATATAAATGAACCATTCGTATAATAAATAATCCTTCACCAAACAATGTCACGATTAAGTTATTTGGGTATGGATTCATGTCAAACCCTAACTTAATCCTGTGTTAGCCATTCACCAAAATATAAACTCAATTAGGTTAACCCATGAAAAC
>JAESVK010054740.1:0-10596 GCA_017140935.1 Hamamelis virginiana | reverse complement strand
AATTTACTATTAGAAAATTTACTATTCAAAATTTTGGGGTCTCACAGATAGAAATAATGGTAAAAAGAATGGTTAGGAGAACCTGTCCCTATATATATATATATATATACGAAACAGGATAATATCACAGCTCAAGCAGTTCTAGATTGGTTCGGTCAAACACCAACCATGTCAAGCATTGGTCTAGGAGAACAATCCAGAATAATTATGGGTAAAAATAAAATTGTTCAGTCATTGGTTACAACTCCCACAGCTTCAAAGAAAGATTTGAAAAAACAGTTACAGGCAGCCCTCCCTTCTCTTGAAAATGAAGACTCAGATAATGGTGAACAAGATAACTCTTCTCCATCAGTTACAGATTATGCATAGGATAATGAGGATGATTGCTTTGGCATCTTTCCTCCCATCATGTAAAAGAATCTTTGCTTTCAGTACAAAGATATCACGGGTTTAAAGCAATGCAATATCCGAAGCTCACGGGTATAAAGCAACACAACATCCGAGGCTACTTTCGGCACCTCAACAATGGAATCTTGGAAAACTTCAAAAGTGCTACAGTGTGTGTGTGTGTCTATATATATATATATATATAATTAAACCAATTCACAAATGGCTAGATATATAGTGAAAAGATCTAGTCAGCTATAGCTGACTAGATCATTACTCCAGATATATATACATCCACCATTAAATCAAAAATAAGATTAATTAAATTGTATATTGAATAACATGAAAGAAGTGTTTTCCCAAGTCCGAGCTTTTTGCTTGAACAACTCCTTACTTTGTGATGCAGCGGGATATTGGAACTAGAATTGATAAGGGATAACTTCCTCGAACGTGTTGATTATCGAAAAACAATGCCACTAACAAAGGATTTCCACGCAATCTGTTAATTTTCTAAGAAAAGGTACCAGACTTTATGGGTATCTAGAACTCGTTGATTCACAAAAAATAATGAAGACTAGGCATCTAAGATTCGTTGATTCACCAAGAATGAATAATATTAGGGTTGAAGAGATCTCTCAAATAAAACTTTATTGCCATGATGGCTACAAGAATATTTATAAAGAAGACAAACCCGAAAACAACCAAACCCTAGCTATAGAAATAGCTATTATTTCCGGTTTTTTTATTTGAGCAATGCTAGTGATCCCGTTTACTATTTCTGTTTTATACTCTCGTCCACATGTTTAAGTGCAACATCAGCATAATGAAAATATCCCTGAATATATTTTTACTATCCATATTGTATTTTCACTGTCCTGGATGCATTTTTACTGTCCTTAATAAATTTTCACTATATATATATTTTTTATATTCTTATTGTATCTTTTGGATTTTCACAGTCTTTTTTGAATTTTTACTGTATTTTTTCTTTTTTCACCGTTAGTCTTTTTTTTTTCTTTTTTCTTTTTTTGGTTTTCATTGGCTGACAATAAATAAGAAGAAGAATAAGGTTTTTTTGGATTTTTACTGTGGCTTTTTTTTTTCACTGTCTTTTTTTTTTTTTATGAGCACGGTGAAGAAGAAATTGTTGGCCCAAAATATACTCTAGAGGAGGGGTGAATAGAGTATAGCAAGCTTTATGGAATAAAAATCAATTTAAAAATTTAGTTCAAAAAGTCAAATTGAAGATAAATGATCAAGATAATATGAATCACAAGTAAACAATTTAATAAGCAAGTAAATAAATTAAATGCAAGAGATAGAGAGAAAGAGAATCAAACACAAGAATTTTAACGTGGTTCGATCTCCGTCTACATCCATGCCTCAAGAGCCCCGTCTTGAGAATTTCACAATCCACTAAGAATCACTCCTTCAAGGTGGAGAAACCTTTACAACTTGTCTTCTTTCAAAGGTGGAAGACAACTCACCCACAAGGGTTTTCTCACAACCCTTACAAACTCACAAGATTCAATAATGAATAAGATAATACAAATGAGAACTCCTTCAAGAGTGGATAGATACAATATGAGCTCAAACTAATATCTCTCAAGATTAAGAACTAGTATTGGCTTAGAGAGAAAGATTTTGAAGAGCTTGAATCACTCAAATAATTGATGAACAAGATTGATTTTTAATTGAAAGGAGTTTCAAATAATTTGGAGTGAAAAACTAACTTATCCAAGACTTATAAAAATGGTATTTAAAAGCTCTCATCATCATATAGCTGTTGGGAAGAATAATATAGCCGTTTGGGTTGTAAAAACTAGCCGTTATGATTTGCAGAGCATCATTAGTCGACTAGTACACAAGGATTAGTCGACTAGAGCCTTTAAAAATCATTTACAAAATAAGTCCGGAGTCGGTTAGTCGACTAGGACAGCTTGATTAGTCGACTAGAGAGTTAAATGAAAGAATACACCATGGGAACGCAGCGGAAGGTAGGTTTTTTAAAATTTCCCATGTATTCATCCATGAATCTTCTTAATCGATGAATCGAATCAACTTTAAATCAAAAACATTAAAGTAAAGCTTACATTGATTTGTTCCTTCGCGATGTTCTCTTCCTTTGATGATCATCCTCGCTCAATCCTCGAGCCCCAAAAGAATGGTGGCCTCCAATGAACGTCCACACGAACACAAGAGTCGCAAAACCTTCTTGAATTTTTCAACCCTTGAAAAAGACAAGCATGGAGAGGGAGAGAGAGAGAGGGGCGGCAATCATAGAGAGAGAGAATGAGATGGATGCTTGCATGAAAGCTAGGGTTCACTCTCTTTAAATAAGCCCCTCCTCTTCTTAGGGTGTTTGGTTACTAGTGCTAGCATGACCATTAACCCTATTTTGGTTATTCCCATTCTTGAATTAGATATCCTTTTGGCTATTAATTAATTAACCCTTAATTAATTAAAGCCAATCATATATCAATTAGAATGTAACCCTCTCACAAGTTTAACAACCTCACTTATGTTCTTATGTGTGTGACCCATTGGGTTCATCCCAACCTAGTAGTGGCAGGGGACATCTCAATGTCGCCCAAAATAGAAACTTTCTATTTTTAGGTTCGATTGGAACAATTCCAATTTTGCCCTCAATGATAACCCTTATCATTAGGCCTTCACTAGTCATGAGTGACATCTAGCAATATGTCATGACGTACCCTAGGTGTGGGTGAATATACGAACGTGTAAATGAACCCTTCGTACTATAAATAATCCCTCACCAAACAATGTCTCGATTAAGTTAGTTGGGTATGGATTCATGTCAAACCCTAACTTAATCATGCGTTACTAATTCACCAGATTATAATCTCAATTAGGTATGCCCTTGAAACACTTTTCTTGGCAACCTTCTGCTTTGGCCAAAGACTCTATTGAGATAGTAACTGTGAACTAACTAAGACATTCGCCCTTTTTTATTAAGGGTGGTGATCCTCTATTGCACACTCACCTATCTTCATACATAACTCACTAGAGCCAATGAGCACCGATTACATCCTTATGATTAAGGGTGTACGAGATACTATCAAACTTTAGCAATTCATATATAAGATAACATGTGGTGTCTCAAGTCTAAGGATTACAACTGTGACTATACACATGAGCAGCCTTTGACATACAAATAGAATTCCATAAGCTGTACTCATATTGGTCACGTTCAGTGTACCTGTTCTCTAACAAGCACCCACAGGTTTACTATAGTGTCTCTACACAGATGGTTCGAGACTCACCATCCTCCCATGGAGCTAGTAAAACCTGAGCTAATCTTAACGGTTTATAATTGTCCAAATATATAAACCTATGATCAGGAACCAGTTTAGGATAGAAGTACTTGAGAGTTATAAGTCTCTCTATCTCAACACTTGAGATATAACTCTCTATCATACTATCCAAGGACTTTATCATGAACAGTAATTAAACACAAGTTTACATGATAAAAATAGCCATATCATAAATGAATAAATATCCATACAAGATAATATAATGAAATATAAAACCCTAAACTCAACAGAACAATTGGTTTTAGGGCACATATCTAACATTAAAATCAAGGTGTTATTGAAATCTGGGTTTGTTAGTCGACTAGTAAAAGAGGGGTTAGTCGACTAGCAACTTAAAGTCACTTTGAACAAATTCTTTGGGCTCTATTAGTCGACTAGAACAAGAGGGGTTTGTCGACTAAGAAACTGTTAGTCGACTAATCACAAGGAATTAGTCGACTAGCTTATATTTTCATAAAACATGCTTACTACCTTACAGTTAGTCGACTAGTCACAAGGGGTTAGTCGACTAAAGAAGGTCATAAGGCACTTTTTATGAATTTTAAGCTGGATTTTGATTTAAGAAGAGCCCAAGGTTATTTGGAAATAATTTTGGTCAAACAAAATGATTTTCCCAAATTTGAAATAGGTTTAAGAATTAAAGTTCATTTTTAAGCCAAATTAGTTTTAATCCTATAAGAGAGATTCACAAATTATGAGTCATAATCAAATTACACAAGGAATAAATAAAGTCTTGTAATCTTCAACTCTTTAACTTGTGCAAGAATGGACATTGATGGCTTTGAGCAAATCTTCAGCTTCCTTTATTGAATAGGCATACTAAGATGGCCAAGGACAATGCTCATAACTTGATTCAATCAATAAGCAAAGATATATTCACCAAAAGAGAGATAACAAGTAAATTGCCAATAAAGATTGAAACAAAACATAATGTTCAATGTTAAGTATAAATGTGCATAATCATTTCACAATGTTTGTTATCATCAAAACTCATAAATAACTAAGGATTGAAGCCATAGAGCCAACAGAAATTTTTACTGTCTTTTTTTATGAGCACTGTGAAGAAGAAGAAAAAGAAGAAGAAGAAGAAGAACCGCACATAATCCGACGGATGGTTGAGTGGCATGCTGGTTTTTTTCTTGTTTTTATTTCCTCTTCGTTATGATGTCCGTGTTGTTACTATATGTTCTATTGGCATTAGGTTCTATTTTTACAGTTGTTGGGAACTACATTTTTGTGCTTCTCAAGAGTTTTCCAGGAGCTACCCATGATGGTCTTGAAATCAATCAAAACTAAGTCCATGATTCTAATTCCTAAAAGCTATTGGAAGTAACAGTACACTACCAATGCATTATTACATGCAATCATTCACCTGATAATTTACATGGTGATCATGAGATGAGAAGAAACACATTGAGATGTTAAAAAAAAAAAAAAGGAAACAAAATATATATAGAGAAGGAAAAAAAAAAGAATTTTAGGAAGTAGAAGAAGAAAGTCAAAACTAAAAAAACATATCTTTATATATTATAAACACGCTATAAATCTGGACTTAGAAGTGAAAAAAAAAAAAAAACATATATAGAGAAGTTGTAAGAGAGAAAAACATACTTATAAAAGCAAAGCTGGTCCTTTGGTATTATTATAGAGATGGGGAAGAAGACGTCTCTGGATTCAAAACTGGAAAAAAAAATTCTTATATAAATATAGAGATAGAAGAAAAATAGGAGGAAGAAGAAGAAAGTCAAAACTAAAATAACATATCTTTGTTATAAACATTGTAAGTCTAAACTTAGAAGTAAAAATAATCAAAATAAAGAGAAGTTGTAAGATAGAAGAAAAACATACCTGGAAGTAGAGATAGAAACTAAAACTATAAATTTATAATGTAGTTCTCATTAAAGAGGTAAATCAAATAGGTGGACATGCCAAATTCTGGTCCAGGTTGGCTGAGTGGCATGATGCAAAATCTGACGTGTTGGGAATTGGGGATAATGTGTAGACTTGGGGATTCTGTATAAAATTGGGAATTGGAGATTTCGTGTTAAATTAGGGATTGGGGATTCTATACAAAATTGGGAATTCTGTGTAATATTGGGGATTGAAGATTCTGTGTAAAATTGAGAATTCCATGTAAAATTGGGGATTGGGGATTATGTGCAAAATTAAAAGTCAAAGTCAAAGTCAAATTTTGACCATTTGAATGATATTTTGGTCCAAAAAAACAGTGATAGATTCATCTTGGTAATTATCTTTGGATCGAATCCTTTCCCGTAATATTTTGAAAACATAAGGATTATTGACATAAAATGCCCTATTTATTATAACATGATTTTCTCAAATTTTGGGTCTGTTTTAAGTTTTCTTGGGTTAAATTTGATTTATTTCTGGCAAATTTGGGCACAGCCCATGGTCACCCCTTACTCCTATCCCTTATGGAGTAGGATGTTACTTTGTCCATTGATTTTCAATAACTAAATACCATCACATCCTCCACGTGAAAAAATGTATCTCGGACTATTGAATGGGTCCCATTTATTATATTATTTACTTAAAAATATAATCAGGCTACATGGTCGAATCTTAATAATTTTAGTGATCGTCCATTTTTCTTCAAAATTAATTATACTTAATTTGAACATTACCGAAGTGGGGAGTTTTGTTAAAATCTATGTGCTAGCTAAAGTCATCAAATCAATCTAGCTATGCTTTTATCATTCTTAGGTACAACCAATGTTATCAAACCCGGCCGGTTCAATCGGTTGAACTGGGAGCCGGTCCCCTCTCCGGTTGGTTTAATCCACAAAAATCCATTCAAGTCAAAAACTGCTCTCTTTTGCAAAACCCGGTCAACCCGGCGGTTGAACCGGTCAACTCGGTTAAAAAAACGGGCGTGTTTTTTTTTTTTTTTTTTTTTTTTAAGGTGCTAAAATGACTAAAATATCCCCAATCTTTTTAAAATCTCTTAAAGCCAAGAAGGCTAAATTGGAAAATTAGTCTAAAAAAATCCCAAATAGCAAAAAGAAACCCAAGCACCTAATTTAATAATACAATATTCTTATCTTGCATTTTAAAAAATATATATAATAAAGATTGATTAATAGTAATTATCAATTTTCAATTTTGATGACTGCACATAAATTCAAATATATGAATTAGTTGTACAAACATTTTAAAAAAATGATATTTTGAATCATTTAAAGCTTTTATTCTAATAAATAAATAAATAATAATATATTAATTTATGACGTCACTGTTCAACCCGGTTGACCCGACGGTTGAACTGGTTGACCCTTAACCCAGTAACTTTTTCGATTAGATGAACGGTCCGGGTTTTAAAACGTTGGGTACAACCCCAGATGTACCTGGTGGTCTCTGGCTCTATATATCAAAGAAGAACTTTTATAATCAATAACGTAAAGAATAGACTATCAATTAATTATTTTACGTGTGTGTGTGTATATATATATATATACACACATACATATAGGGATGATACTATAAGGCCGGCCTTACGCAAAGTTGCATAAGGTCGGCTCCATATGGCCAATTTTAGATGACAGTTCGTAAAACTGACCATTGGATTAGATGCCCCTCCTCTGTATGTCATGCCTGCAAAAAATCATAGTGATCTGACGGTTGGTTTTTGAAATAACTGCCCTTAAAAAAAGGGTGATATTTTGAAGAATAAATAAGTTACATATTTTCACAATGACATATTTCAAAAACTAACCGTCAGATCACTGTGATTTTTTGCAGGCGTGACATACAGAGGAGGGGCATCTAATCCAACGGTCAGTTTTACGAAATGTGATCTAAAATTAACCATATGGAGCCGACCTTATGCAACTCTGCATCTTCAAAATATCACCATTTTTTGCATGTAGATTTTTTCAAAAACCAACCGTCCGATCACTGTGATTTTTTGCAGGAATGGCATACAGAAGATGGACATCTAATCCAACGGTAAGTTTTATGAACTGTCATATAAAATTGGCCATATGGAGGCGACCTTATGCAACCTTGCGTAAGGTGGGCCTCATAATAGCATTTCTTTGGATCGGAGATGGATGGCTAGGAACTGTTCGCTTAAAGGACCCAGTTTTGAAGAAGAAAATGACCCGCGTGAACAGCCCGACAACCCAATTTTAGACCTGCGTAAAAGTTGAAGCTAGCCAAATATTCTTATCAAGTTGCCCTATTTTTACCTACTCAGCCACACTTCTCCTTCATCTCCATCTTCATCTCCGGTCTAGCGTGAAGCTCCTTTCTTCCGGTGTCAAGCTTGTTCTTCCCTCTGACCGGCGTCAAGCTCCATCTCCATTGAACGGTATGATTACCCTCTTTCTTCCCCTCTTCAATCATTTATACACACACACACACACACACACACACATATATATATATACACACACACGTAAAATAATTAATTGATAGTCTATTCTTTACGTTATTGATTATAACAGTTCTTCTTTGATTTATAGAACCAGAGACCACCAGGTACACATGCATATATAAATCAACTATTCTGCAACAGATATATATACTAATCGGAAAACAAGAAAAAAAGATGAATCCCAGACCCAGCTAATATTCCCTTGGCTAACTCCGATAAATGAAACACAATAACTCTTGTTGACAATGGTACACTCAATGTAATTAGAAGCACCGTTCCAATGATCTACCATGATGGTCTTGAAATTTGTTGAATGAGAGAAAAATATATTGAATGAATTAACCTAATCAATGTACAAAGCAAGCCTTATATAGGCAATAGACGCTATACAATATATGGTAGTATATGGTACGCATATGGTAACTATATATACATTAACATCCCCCCTCAAAGTCAAGGTGGGTGAAGAGAAACCAATTTGAGTTTGGAAACTAAATCTGCAAAGCGACCGATAGGATGAGCCTTGGTGAAGAGATCAGCAGTTTGCTCAATGGATGAGACAGAAAGAAGGCGTACAGTTCCTTGGCCAATATGATAACGAATAAAGTGGCAATCAATCTCGATATGCTTAGTGCGATCATGGAATACATCATTGTGGGCAATTTGAATTGCACTTCGGTTGTCACAGTAAATAGGAGTGGCAGAAGAATGAGGGACACCAATAGCTTCGAGTAGCCAGCGAAGACAGATAAGTTCTTGGGTAGTATCAGCAAGAGCACGATATTCGGCTTCAGTACTGGACCTAGCAACGACGGTATGCTTCTTACTACGCCATGAGATAAGAGATTCACCAAGAAATAAGCAGAAGCCAGTAGTAGATCAACGATCAGTAGGGTCACCAGCCCAGTCAGCATCTGAGTAAGCTCGTAGCTCTAGAGAAGAAGTGGCAGAAAAGTGAAGACCATGAAATAGAGTGCCCTTTATATAATGAAGAATAAGAAGAACAGCTGCAAAGTGTGTGGAGCGAGGAGCTGGCATAAACTGGCTAACAATGTGAACAGCATAGGCAAGATCTAGACGAGTAATTGTGAGATAGATAAGACTGCCAACCAAATGACGATAGAGGGTGGCATCAGTCAGTAAGGTACCATCAAAAGGAGTAAGTCGGGCATTGGTCTCAAGAGGAGTAGAGACTGTCTTAGCATCTGTGAGTCCAACACAAGTGAGAAGATCTGAAGCATACTTGACTTGTGATAGATAGTATCCATGGGAGTCCGATGATATCTCAAAACCGAGAAAATAACTGAGAGAACCAAGATCTTTCATGTCGAAATGATGGTGAAGAAAAGATTTGAGTGCAGAAATGCCACTAAGGTCATCACTAGTAATAATCATGGCATCAACATAGAGCAGAAAAAGAGTAGTGCCTTTGGTTGTCTGGTGAATGAAGAGAGCAGGATCATACGGACAAGACATAAAACCAAAATCCCTAATAACAGAACTGAACTTAGCAAACCATGCCCGAAGAGCCTGTTTCAGTCCATATAAAGCTCGACGAAGTCTACAGACCTTATTTGGAGGATGATCATACCCAGGTGGACGCTACATGTAAACTTCTTCAGAAAGATCACTATTGAGAAAGGCATTTTTGACATCCATCTGGTATAGTTTCCATTTTTGAACAGCAGCAATAGCAAGTAAATTGCGGACAGAAGTAATGCGAGCAACGGGGGCAAAAGTCTCTTCATAATCAATACCATGTTCCTGAGTAAAGCCCTTGGCGACCAGACGAGCTTTGTAACGCTCGATTGAACCATCAGAACGGGTCTTGATTTTGTAAACCCATTTACAACCCACAATTGATTTACCAAGAGGAAGGTCAACCATATCCCAAGTATAAGTGGTATGAAAAGCCTATAATTTTTCAGTCATTGCTTGTTTCCACAGAGGATTAGAACGAGCCTCATGATATTTCTGCTGTTCATGATGAGAGAGAATAGTGGAAAAACAATGAAAATCACGAAGAATGATAGATGGTTCCCTTACTCGAGTAGACCGACGAATGGTTGGATCAGTAACAAGGTCAGAAGTGGAGGCATGGTCAATGATGGAGCATGAAACAGGAACAGGATCGGGAGCAGGATCATACAAAAGGACATAAGTAGTGGCGGAAACTGGTACTGTGGCGGGATCCGTAGACAAAATAGGCATCTCGGGATTAGCCATAGAAAGTTCGAAACCTGTATCAGCATCATCAGGAAATAATGGAATTGATGAATTAGTAAAGAAAGACAGTGTGTAGGGAACAGATAAGTGAAATTTGGAGAGTGATGAAAACATTTTGTGCTCCCGGAAGACAACATGACGGGAGACACGGAGACGTTTTGAGATGGGATCCCAACACCTATAACCTTTATGTTCTATACCATAGCTGTGAGACCCCAAAATTTTGAATAGTAAATTTTCTAATAGTAAATT
>JAESVK010054736.1:0-14391 GCA_017140935.1 Hamamelis virginiana | reverse complement strand
TTATATATCATGTATCTATAAAACATCCCTCAATTCATCACAGCCACAATAAACCTTCCTGAATAATGGCTCCGCCGGTGGCCGCGGCACATCCTCCTCCAAAACACTCAAAACTAGTAAGATGCATTGCATTGATCTTGCTAGCCCTCATAGTCCTTGTGGGTCTAGCCGTGCTCATCATATGGCTAGCAGTCAAGCCAAGACGGCTCATCTACACTATAGAAAATGGCTCAATCAATGGTTTCAACTTAACCAACACTAACCATTTGGACGCCAACTTTGGTTTCATTTTGAGGGCTTATAATCCTAACCATAGAGTCTCTATCTACTATGACTCAATGGAGGTGTCGGTGTCATATAATGATGAGAATTTGGCTAGTAATGTGGTGGCGCCATTTTATCAGCGTCATCGAAATGTGACTCGATTGGATGTGAAGGCCGCGGCTAAATCTGTGCCACTGTTGGGGGGTGTGGCTAAGGACCTTAGGCGTGAGAAATCTTCTGGTGGGATTGAATTGGATGTGCATGTGAGGGCAAGGATACGGTTTAAGGTGGGAGTATTGAAGTCACATGATCGTACGCTTAGGGTTTTGTGTTCGCCTGTGTTGGTCCACTTTTCTTCATCTAAGGGTTTCGAGAGGGTGTATTGTGATTTTGAATGACTTTGAAGTCTGGGGGTGTGCGTTTTCGATCGAGGATTATTTAGTTTTATGTAATTTTTTTCTTTTTTCTTTGTTGGGTTTTGATTTTCTTTAATTGATTGCTCAATTTTAATTTCATACTTCTTGTATTTATTTATTTTTGGAAGGCGTGTGACCGATGATTGTTGTTGTGATTTTGTACCTAAAAGTTGGGATTGTTCTAAAAAAAAATGCATCTGTCTTTGTCCATTAATTTGGTCATGTCACATTCTCCTCTCCCCTTCTTAATTACTCTGTATTATTATTTTTTTTCTCGCTAGTGTGAAAAAAAAAAAATATATATATATATATATATATATATATATAGTTTATAAGGAAATTTTATAAAATAATTTCGGGCCTCACTTTAACACAACTAAGCAACACAATGCTACAAATACACCAATAAGGGAGGCTTTGGACAAGGGTGGAAAAGGCCCAATGTTCTAATTAAAAGAGTGAAACACAATTAGAATTTATATATGTTTAGGCCATAAAGTGGGCTGGTGGGTAATGGTCAGGATCCGAGTTATAATGGCTTTAACAATCAAAGTACAAGTGGCCTATAGAATCAAGGCTTCATTGCAAACCCTAGTAATTTTATTGAAAAGCAGGCTCCTTATAGCCAATATTGGACTGAAGCCTCCCAATATTGGTGCCACTCCACAGGTAGACACCAATAAGTAGTGGTGTGCAAAAATTCGCCCAACCTGCCGGACCCGACCCCATCCGCAACCCGCAGTTATAATGGATAGGTGGGTTGGGTTGTGTGGATTTGATGAATTTTTGGTGGGTTGATTCAGTTGGCGGGTATAGAGGTGACAACCCGCCCCCACCCGCCAAATAATTATATATAAATAAATAATATATTTATATAAAATAAATTTCATTACTACCTTATATTTTCCCATAATTGGATATGCTTGCAAGTTAGTATTTTTTATTTCTTTAGAGATATTTATTATGATAGATTGAATATGCACTTATTTGATTTGATATTCTTTCAATTTTGAATGTGAAACCATATATTAGTTTGTAAGATTTTTTAATAACAATGAACCTTTATCATTATGTATCTAGTTAGTAGCTTCTATTGTTCGAGGGCAATTTATTTTGGTACTTTAGTTTATTATTATTGGAAGAATTGTTTGGATTATAGTTTAATTACTAAATAATAGAATATTGCATTGTTAGATACGAATTTGAGGTGTTTTTGCTTGTTAAAAAGGTTTTAAGAACCTTAGGTGTTTATAAAAAAAAAAAAAAGGGAAAATTCACTCTGCATCCCTGTACTAAAGGTCAAAAACACTTTGCATCCTTGTACTTCAAAAGTGAACACTTGACCCCTGAACACTTGACCCCTGCACTTTCAAAATTTGGCAGATTGGTCCCTTCTATTAGTTGACAGTCTATATTTTTGACGGAACAGCCATCACGTGACTAGATGTTGCCGGTAAAATGACAAAAATGCCTATTTAATATTAGGATATTTGAAAAATGAAAAAATTACACTCTTTCCATCCATTAATTTACAAGAGGAGAGAGAAAGATAATAACATATCACCGCCACCAAGTCCCTCTTCTTCTTTTTCTCTCTCCTCTTCCTCATCCTTTTTCCCTTTTCTATCCATTAATTTGTAAAATCTGATGTTTTCAGCTTTGGAATTGTGGTGCTGGAGGTGGTGTCAGGCCGGTGAGCAGTAAATCTTGCATACCCAGATGATCAGATCATTTTGCTTGATTGGATCCGAAGAAAAAGAGCAACCTTTTGCTAACAGACTGGTTTATCATGAAGGAGTGGCCGAGATTCAACCAAGAAATCAAGGCTATTTCTAATGCTGATAAAATGAATGATTTCCAGATTTTTTATCTAACAAACATTATATTTTTCATCTTTGCTTTGCCTAAGTAGAGTTGTTATTGGCTCTCATTGCGGAAACCCTGTAAGGTTGGAATTAAATACTTAGAAGATGGTGTTAAAGTAAGAGTTTTAAGAGGTCAAGGAGCATAATGATCCATAATTCCTTGTCTTGAGATTTTGAAAATAAGGACCACACCATGACCTACAATAGGTATTTATTTCGGTACTTCTTACCAGTGATTTTCCTTTTTTCTGTGTGTATATAGTAGGATTTTGTCAATTGTTGCTGTTTATTAGAAGGCCAATTATGCTACTGCACTAAAATGGTGCATTTTGGCACTTTACATGATAAAATGAAAAAAATGATCTTGAATTTTCTTTTCTGAGTAGTGATCTAAACTTTTTATAAGCCCGTACTTGTGTCAGTGCCGAACTAGTTAATTTTTCTCTTTCAATTCAATTTTACAATTTTTTTTTTTTTTGTTAATGTTATATAATTTGAGGTAGTCAACTAGAACATCCCCCCTCCCCCCATGCACGGCAGGGAGATTTTGCCAGACCCAGGGTTGTCTATTGCAAAGAACTTAGAGATAATTTTCGAGAAACCCTGTTCAGCTTATCCAATTGATATGGTCTAGTATCCACTCCCCCGCTGTTTTTAGTAGTAGGTGAATTGTCGCTTTCTTTATTCTTGCATCCATATAGACACACACAACTAAAAGAAAAAAGATAAGTGTAAATGTAGTAGTTTCCTTCAATGACAGGACTACGGGAGTATCAAAATGTATTCGAGCAGTTTCTTGAAGATGGGGTGGTTAAGGTACTTCGCACGTACTACAAATCTCCTACAACCGGTGCCCATACAACCGGTGCCCATGTAGATAGCCACGTGTCCAGCTGGAACATCAGACGGTGTACAGTTGGATGTTATGGTCTTAGTGGATGGTGCCTTTTTACGCCATTTCCTGAGCATTTGCCGGATTCTGACAATGTGCCCGATTTGATCGCATTTTCCGATCCCCGTGACATTTTCCGAGAAAGAGAGAGAAAACGCAGTAGAGAGAGTGAATGAGTATCTACAGTTTGGAAATTTGGTGTTTGATTCCAGTTGGGATGAGAAGTGGGTGGTAGGAGAGAGAGAGCCACGGTATATTGGTAAAATGAGGGGTTAGGGTATATTGGTAAAATCACACTATAATTAAACACCGTAAACCCCTATGCCAAATTTTGAAAGTGCAGGGGGTCAAGTGTTCACTTTTGAAGTACAGGAGTGCAAAGTGTTTTTGGCCTTTAGTACATGGGAGCAAAGTGTATTTTCCCAAAAAAAAAATAGTAATGCTTCATCCTCTCAATTCGCCCAACCTGCTGGTTGAAACCCGCCATATATTTAACCAATCCGCCGTTTATTGAGGTAGGCGGGTGGAAGAATTAGCCACCCGCCAAGGGCGGGTTGGTTGGCGGTTTTACCCTCCAACCGCCCTCACTTGACCCGCGCACACCCCTACCAATAAGTGTGAACCAGCCACGTGACGGGGCTTTATGGTGTCCACATCATCACCGGGCGATGTGATTAAGGGGGTTTAGAAAACAAACAAAGGAGTCGCCACCTTATTTTTAAGGAATAAGGAAACCTTAAAAATATTTTATTTTCAATAAAACAAAACTAACTCCATTTTCAATGAAAAGATAGTCTACGAACCAGAGATGGATCCGGGGGCTAGGTTACGACGTGGGAAGGTTCCAAGCTTTCACTTGTAGGCACCTATCTCGCCCTAATTAAAGGACTTCTAATTTATTTGGGCTATTTAAATCCTTAATGCAAGCAATCCTAAATAATCTAATCAACCAAAAAATAGTGATATAAATGCATTATCTATATTAGTTATATTAATAATAATAAAAAAAATATATATACAAACAAACCCTAAGAACCTAGGACACCCTACGGGCATCCTAGGGCGGACTTGAGCCCTATTAGCGCCTACGTAACTTACTAGTATCACCTAGCAAGTATCAAAGTCCACGTAGTTCGACTACTCTAGGACTCTCCTATTGTAATCGATCACATCATCAAAGGTATTCAACCTAATTCAAGACTCTAACTTCGAGAGTTTTTGTTTGTTTAAAATCATTTATTCAAAATCATTTCAAATTAAAAGACTTTCTTAAAATCCAAATATTCTAAAAAATTCTTATCTTTAGAATTAAATTCCAAATGAAAATCTTTTTCAAAGATATTTCAAGAAAACAAATCATATTGAGAGGAATTTCATTCCAAAGTAAAAATCTTTAAAACATTTCAAATCTTTTTGAAAATCATTTAATAATCAAATATCTCATAAAATCATGTTTATTTCATAAACATTGCATCAAAAATCTTTTAGGAAATCTCTCGAAGATCGACTCTTAAATTGATTAAAATACTCAGATCTGAGTATGACTTTTACAACAAAAGACAGTCCTAGGGAAGGTCAAGTGATCTTCCTAAGCCTAGGGTCCCTAGCTAGCCCTAAAGTTATTCTAAAGTCCTAAAAATACTAATGCAATGCATGCTGAAATTTAAACAAATAAGCATGTAATCAATTCTAACAATGCATGAAAATGCTCCTAAATGCACACTAATTAATCTATGTGAACCTAAGCATATTTCTAAGTTGGATTTGGCCTTAAAATAATTTTTAGAAGTGATTTAAGGGCATAAACAAATCCGGACAGATTTGAATATGAACCTTTAATCACTCTAAAAATCATGAAAACAAAGAATAAAAATGTGAAAATGTCCTAGCATGCTTTCTACATGAATATACTATGAAACTACTAATAAAATCATGCAAAATATGGCTTAAAAATGTTAATTAAACCACTTTAAAACATGTATTCAAATCTGGACAGATTTGAATACATAATTAAAGTAGCTTAAAAATCATTTTTAATCCATAAAAACATCAAATAAACACCCTAGCATACAATCTAACATACTTGACTAATTTACCATGCAAAAACATATCAAAAACTACACAAAACTATGCTTAAATAATTAATTTAAACACAAGGGGAGGATCTTACCTTCGCACGCTCCCTCGTACACAATTTTTATGTTCAAACAATCAAATCCATGGCAAGTGTTCAAATAATCATAAAAAAATACAAACAAAAAGACTCAAGACTTATCACATGTCAAAATACATATTAACGTACTCATATTACCACTAAAATCACCAATCAATTATCATGAGATTCAAATAACAACATGAATATATTAACCTTTACTCTAAACATGCTTACACATAAAATAATGGAAAACTCATCCTAAATATGATTACTAGCATAAAATAACAACAAAACTAATCCTAAACATGTTAACTAGCATAAAATGATAATAAGACTAATCCTAAACACATCTAATCACATAAAATCATAATGAAAGACATCCTAACATGCTTGTTAAACATACCATCATAATAAAACTAACCATAATCATGCATACTCACATAAAATCACAATAAAGTTAACCCTAATCATGCATACTTACATAAAGTCATAGTAAAACTACATTAACCTTAAACATGCATTCTAACACAAAATCACAATAAAGCTAACCCTAATCATGCATACTTACATAAAATCATAATAAAACTACATTAACCCTAAACATGCATTCTAACACAAAATCTCGATAAAGTTAACTAACCTTAGACATACATGCTAACATAAAATCATAACACAACTAAACCTAATCATGCATGCTCACATAAAATAACATCAAGGATAACCCTAATCATACATATGACATGAAATAACAATAAAACTAACCCTATCATGTTAAACATTCTCATAGCAAAAAGAAAAAGAAAAGAGAATCCATCTCATATGAAAATGAAGAGGACTTACACCATAGCATCATAGACTTATGTAAGAATTCATGAAAACAAAATATAAGATTGAGGATTTACCCTTCTCCCTCCTTCTTGGCTACCTTCCTTCAAGCTCTTAGCCTTGAGTTCTTGCCCCTTCAATGGTGTAAAGATGAAGAACTGAATCTGTAGCCTCCTTCTCCAAAAACCCTAGAATTTCCTCACTCCTCCCTCTAACTCCATAATGCAACATATATAGAGCTAGGGTTCAAAACCTTGAATGGTTAGGATTTAATCATCTAAAAATGATCCTAGGGCTTAGAACAATTCCTCCTAGGGTTTGCAAGCTGAACCAAGTTCAAATTTATTCCAAAAAAACGAACCAAATCGGCCAAAACAAGTGGGAAAGTTTCAAACATGCACAAATTGCAAATGGGCTCGAGCATACTGGTGACCGTCCAAGGGCTGGACGGTTGGCCGTCCTGGCTGGACGGTTGGCCGTCCTAGCTAGGACGGTCACCAAGCTGACCTCCCATTTTTGTTCCCCAAATTCTAGGGTTTTCATATTTTGGTCAAATCTGATCCAAATTCGATGGTTCAGGGCTCAAAACGACCGTGTTTTGATCCTCCAAATTTTTAGAATGTTTTTGGGTTAAAAAATACTTGACCATGGTCAAGGGTTTTAGCAAAAAGCTAGCCAATTGACCCGGTTGTGCCAAAATTGGTCATATGACCATTCTTTGTTTTGTAAAATTGATCAATTAGGCTTGCATCACTTCTAAAAACATGATTTTAATATGAAATTGGTACTTGAAAACATGTTTTGAAAATCTTTCATTTTGGTGAAGATGACCAATTTACGGTCGATTTGAACAAAACCCTAATTCAGCTCATTCTTACCCGTGGGATCGATTTTGGGCGAATCAATCCCAACCATTCAAAGGTTCAATTGGCACTCCAACTACACTCCCCACATCCATATAAACCTCATGAAACAATCCGTTTCGAATTCGGAGGTCATTCGGAAATTATACGAGAAAAAGGACGAAAATGCCCTTCAAGTCGAAAAAACCCTAATTACCTATCGAGCTCTCATCAGAATACCATGAAAATTTACAGGGATGTTCTAAAACACCTCAAAAGTCATATGCAATACAAATGGGTTGATTCCAATCCAAATGTACACATGAAATAATGAATTGTCATTTTCCTCAGAAAAGAGCAATTTGGGCAATTTGGTCTTTACAAGGCCAATTCCTCAGCAAATGATCAGCTATTCTAGTTAATCATTTGCATGAACATATAGTAGAAATAATTGGTAAAAATGGGGTGTTCACAATAAGGCTACCATATGAATGACTCTTCTCAACCAGTTCATGATTAATAATTTCAACTCCTTTCGCTTCGAGGTCTGCAGAGAGTTCGAGGTTTTTGGTCAGCGGTTTAGCGCGGTATAAATGAGCATCTCCACATTCGCTGAGGGCCTAATGATTAGTGCTATATATCATGGGCTCTTTTGTTTTTTAATTCTCTAATTTATATATTGAATATTATGGAAATGATTTGTCATTAGAATAAAAGGAGAGATTATTAGCCTTATATATGGCTACCTACATTAGCATTCAATCAAGTTTTGATGATAACAAAATAGTGGTTAAGATTTTTAATGTGTTTGTCAAGTATTTCATGTAATTAAAAGCTTTAGTATTCAAGCAAAGAAATCTCAAGCAAAACATAAGAAAAATGGCACTCAAGCACAAGGATAGTGAAACCAATCCATGGATATCTCAAGAAACCCCTATTTCTCTATCTATAGGATATATGATTTATGGAATTGGTTATTTATCAGTTTAGAGTTTGGAGTGGCTTATGATAGAAAATTTAAAGTTCTTAATTAATGTGTGTGCTTATTAAAGCTCAATGGATCCTAGTAGGGCTACAAACGAGCCATGAGCGGGTGGCAAACGCGTTCGATAAGGGTTCAGCTTGAGTTTGTTTATTTAGTAAATAAGCCAAGCTCAAGCACACATAAGCTCGACTCATTTGTGTTCGTGAACAAGCATGTTAGTAGGCTCGTGAACAAACTCATTAAAAACTTGTGTTTAGACCCATAAAAAAATTTTAATTTAGGCTTGAATAAGCTCAACATATTCATGACTTTATTTTTTTGGCTTGAATTTTTTTATTTCCAATATAAACCAAGTATATAGAAGTCATTTTTTAAGCTTTCTACATTAATTTTTAACTTTCCCTTATTGTTAGGGGTGTTCATGAACCGACCGGGACCGATTGAACCGACCAAACCGGTATGGCTCTTGAGAATCGACCGGTGCACCGAACCGGCCGAAACTCTCAATTGACTTATAAGCCCTAATTTCATTTCATGATTCCTCAGTCCTCACTCGACACTTAGTCACTCCTCTCCTCGACTCCTCACGCCTCACGCCTCACGCCTCACGCCTCCTCTGCCTCACGCCCTCACGAGTCACGGCCTCTCGGCACCTCGCTGGCGCAGCCCCAGTCCTCACCAGTCAAGCCATCTCTTATAGAAGCCATAATCGCCACTACAAACGAATCTCTGAAGCCCTAATTGGCACGATATCCTTCTCCTCTCTTTCATCTCCAACTCCGTGGCTGATCTCTCCGGCACCATCAGTACAAGTGAGACTGAGAAGCTAAACCTCAAGTCTCTAAAACCCTGATCAAGGTTTAAACCCCTCTCTCAGCTCCTATAAATCACCCTTTTCATCCTCTCTTGTACGCGTGGGATAATTCGTTTGGTTCCCTTGTACACTTCTATAATTTCTTTCTTATCTGGGTTTTCTATTTTTATTCACCTTTCTTGTCTATGGTTTTGTTTGTCTAATGCTTCGTTTGGTTGCTAAGAAAATGTTGCAAAAGAGAATAGAATTTTAAAACCCTAGATTTTTCATTATCTAAGAACCGAGTTGAATTAGTTGAGTTGAGTTTTTGTTGTTTCACTATGTTTTCTTGGCAACTTAATGGGTCATCTGGGGTTTTGAATAAAATCTTCAAAATTCTCCTTTAAATTCTGTGTATACGTGTAAATTTGAATCATAGGATTATTCATCTTGAATTGCTTTTTCTTTTTTGGGTACAAAAGCTGTTTGATGAAATGCGTCAGTAAACGTTAATAAGACTGTTGAAATTTAATTTTTTTTTTCTTGGGTGGTTTTGTTAGTTGCTGTGGAGCTGAGGTGATAGCTTTCTGCGATGGAGGGCGAAGATGATGCATTCAAGAAGACACAGGTGGTGGAAGCACGGGCTAGGAATATCAGTCACAATGTCCGGTGCACCAAGTGTGGGAGTCAGTCTATTGAAGATTCTCAAGCAGATATTGCCATTCTCCTCTGGAAGGTAATTCTTTTTGCATTCATTTGCCCCAATCTTTTCCTTTTTCAGTAGTATACTTTTAAATGATCATGGACAGAACATGTTGTATCTCGTGAGGAAATGAAATATAAAGGTAATCTGTAAAAGTCATTTGAGACAAGTTATATACTTTCTTGATCCATGGTGGTTTTGTAATATTGTATCCTCAATGGTGCTTAGATATAAAGCTTGATTTATTTCAAGCGACTTAGAAATAGATCAAATATCACTGAACCATATGAATTTAACAATTTTGCAACCAGAGATGATTTTTAAAACTTATGCTGGTATTAATTTTTCTTATCTTCATGCTTTTGAGATATTTGTGTTGACAGTCAGAGGTGATAGCAACAATTCTCAAGCTGCTGGTACTCATAGGAATGATGTACAAGAATCTGATGCTGCCTCACGTTCAGCTGCTGCACGAGGAGGGCTCCCAACTCTAGCTGCTGCAGTGCTGCTTCACGTTCAGTTGCTACTCTCACAGGATGCGAGGTAGGTTCATTTGCTGTTACTTTGCATTGTTATTTTTTGGATCAGCCACTATTTCATATTATTCTTTTTTCCAATTTTGTCTGCTAAATGTCTATTTATTAAAATCGATTAAACCGACCGAACCAAGCCGAAAAATCGGCCCTATTTTGGTTGGTTTTCATGAGTTCCACGGTCCCTAACGGTTTTCATTTTCCTCAAACCAATGTCATTGGTTTGGTTCATAAAATGAGGTATAAACCGACCAAACCGGCCGCTGTACACCCCTACTTATTGTAATTTAAGGTTGCAAATTGATCAAGTTGTTCGTGAATAGCTTACGAATAGGCTCGATAAAAAACAAGCCAAGCTCAAACATACCAAAGCTCGGCTCGTTTAACTTAGGCTCGAGCTTGGCTCGAACTTAAATAATCAAGCTTTTGACCAAGCCAAGCTTGAGCAACCCAAAGCTTGGCTTGGCTCTGCTTGGCTCGTTTGCGGCCCTAAACCCTAGAAAGTCCCTAGGACCTTCCTTATTTTCCATCATGACCTTAGTTGAACTCTTGGCTAACTTAAAATTAATGTTTAACGTCTTTAGAATAAGTTTGAACAGGGCCGGCCCTGACTATAAGCGAGCAAAGCACTCGCTTTAAGCCCCCACATTTCTAAAGAAATTGATCTAAAGGCTAGAAAAGGCTCCCAAGCAATCTGTCGGGATGAGAGAACTAAAAAAATTCAAGTGGGCCCCCTCTAATAAATCATTCTCATGTAAATTGTAAGTGACCCTCTCTTGCATTTAATAAAAGTGTGGGCCCTACTGTCTCACTTCATCTCCTCCCAAATTGACCCTCGTCTCTCTCTTTCTCTCTCTCTCTCAAATCATGGATTCTTGAGCATCAAAGCCTCAAAGGCCCATAATAAGATCCCAATCTTCTTTTTTATTTTTTTCTCTCTCTTCTTTTCTTATTGTTGTTATTATTAATATTAATTTATTACGAGACTGAAATTTTTATTTAAACTTTTGATTTAGGACTTTAGACTTACTTTATATTATACTATAAATTTATTATTGTCATTTATTATGAAATTAGAATATTTGATTTAGGGTTTTAATTTTAGGGCTTTAAATTAGCTATATATGGCAACATGAATTTAATAATTGTTATTAATTGGAATCTTTTATTTAGGACTTTTATTTTAGGGCTTTAGGTGCTATGTATGTTGGTAGAAATGTATTATTATTATTAGCTTGTTGTGAGATTCTGATTTTTTATTAGGCTTTTAATTTTAGGGCTTTAAGCTTACTATCTATGATATTATAAGTATATATATTTTAAGGGGAATTTGGCTAAAGGTCCTCATTTAGAAGATTTTCATGCCAAAAGTCATCTCAAAAGATTTTTCTTCCCAAAAGTCCTTTTGGCATGAATTGGACAAAAATACCCCTCCTTTATAACAACCTTCAACGCCACCTACACCCCCAACCCCCGGGTTCACTACGTCACACCCCGTAGTGACCTGCGTTAGTTCCCTACGCCAGAAATACATGTCACTACGCCAACGCAGGTCACTACGCCGGAAAATGAAGTCACTACGCAAAAAAATAAAAATAAAAGAAAATAAAAAAATCTTTCGTTTTCTTATATTTTCTAATCAACCAAACAAAAAATTAATTAAAAAAACTTTTTTTTTTCTTACA
Source organism: Hamamelis virginiana (assembly GCA_017140935.1). Lineage (NCBI taxonomy): Eukaryota > Viridiplantae > Streptophyta > Magnoliopsida > Saxifragales > Hamamelidaceae > Hamamelis > Hamamelis virginiana. The sequence continues at coordinate 2,433 of JAESVK010054736.1, read as the reverse complement.
ATCACCCACGACACCTGTCCTCCCTCTCTCTTCATCTTTGTTTGATTTTATTTGGGTTTCCTCATTAGCAGAACAAGAGAAACAGGAGTTTCGTCATTTTCATAGAGAACTCTATTGTTCAATTGGTATTGAAATTCATGAATGATTCTGCATCTCTAGGAGAACTCAAGCAAGAAATAAGAAGCAGAAAGAAGAGCAAGCACGCTTGTTTTAGCCGCCGATTCACCGAAAGTGGCGAGAGGGTTCACAGGGAGTCGGTTGCTGTTCCGATGGAAGACGTAGATCTGCTGTTGTTCCAGCTACGCTGCTATGCCAGTAGTCGCCCTATTTCAAACTCAGCAGCTTTGTTTCAGCCCTATTTCAAACTCAACAGCTTTGTTTTCCTCACTGTGTTATGGGAGGAGGAGAGAAAAGGGAAGAGCACAGAGAGAGGAGAGAAACGGAGAGGAAGAGAGAGGGAGGAGAGAAAAAAAAAACAAAAAAATAGGAAGAAAATTGGAGGCTCTCATAACGTAGGGGTAATTCAGTTACACAAGAAAATAAATTTGATGAAAATAGGACTTTAGGCATTAAAATTTTTAAAAATATGACTTTTGGAAAAAGATTATTTTTAGGTGGACTTTAGCCAATAATATACTTTAAATTAGGACTTTTGGCCACATAACCGATATTTTAATTGTTTCCAATTTTTCTATCTTTTAGTTTATGATTTTATTAATGATATATGCCTTCAAATTTTGTGGGGTTACTAGCATACAAAAAAATAATAGATAGTTAATATTTTACATGCAATTTTTTTTTAACGTTAATATATACTTAGAGTCCCTCAAATCTCAGGCTTTGGGCCCCTCAAATCTCAGGGCTGGCCTTGAGTTTGAAAATATGGCTTTAGTAATTGTGCAACTCAAATGAGTTAATATCACATTTCTGCACAATTTTTACTTCGGCATTCCAATGGGCCTGTAAGGCCATTCAAATGAGCTCGAGAATCAAAACAGCCTCCTTTAGCAGTTTAGCCTCCGTTCGAACACGTTAGAGAGCAGCTCTGCAAAAATAGTGACCGTTCGAACATTTGAACCGTTCGAACATTTGAATGGATTTTGAAGACTCCTTCTCCAGCAATTAGCGCATTGGAACGGGCTCGAGGACTGTTCAAGCGATATGTGTAGAGTTGCTTTTATATCAACATTTTATGCCCTTAACTACCTAGTATGTGATTAGTTAGCCACACAACGATAAGGATACCTAAAGTGATCCGACGGTCGTTTTCTCTGAAATGTCACTTAGAGTTTTTCATAATTATATTTTGAAATTCTAATATTGGATCACTGTGATTTTTTGCATGCAGGACATCCATAGGTACAGTATCTAATCCAACAGTCAGTTTTTTAAAATATGCATCCTACAATTATCTATGGCCTTCATACTTACATAACTTATATAAGCATATGCTGACTAGATCGGGACTGTATATATTTACGGTTTTGTTGTCATAAGGATAACAAATTATAATTTATATCGATCAACCCAATTAAAAAGTTAGGATTAAGGGCTATCATAAATTAAATAAGGACATCCTTATAAGAATAGAGTTGTAAAGTGACATGTTTATGGCTAATTGCAAAAAAGGTTATGAAAAAGTGACATTGGATTAGATATCATTCTTATGCATGCCATGTATACCAAAATTCACAATGATCCAATGATTGGTTTCTAAAATACGTCATTGTGAAAACACAGTGTCCTTTTTGTTCTTCAAAATGCACAGTTTTTTACTATTGATATTTTGAAAAACTGAATGTTGAATAACTATGATTTTTGGCATGCATGATATGCATAAGAAGGATATCTAATCCAGTAGTGGTGTTTTGCAATTGACTCCCAACAGCTTACATAGTTTTACGTAAAGTACATCTTATAATAGCTCCTATAAAAATATATTTTATATACATTTTCTTTTTTCTCCAATTTCCTCAAGTTGTTACCTATTTCCAAAGTTATGCTGCGACGAGACTCATGTATTATTGTTTTTTACATGGATATATATATTTTTATTATTATTGCAAAGCGGGTTAGTGTTTAGTTTGCTAATGGAAAAGGGAAATAACAAATGAGTCGAAGTTCATCCCATAGAAAGAGATGCATGAACTACTGAGCCAAAAATCATGTTTGCTTTTTGATATGTTTTCACCTCTTGAAATTTTTGTGGCTTTTTACTACATATAATGTAATAGAGGAAAAAAAGTTGGGAGGAATGAAACTACTCCTATAATTTTTTTCTCAAAATATTTGGTTGTCATTCATTAATTATTTACTACCAACAATGTGTACCTATGTTGTTGAATTGAAGCAGTTCCCCTCAACCACAGCTTTAAAAGAGTGCTGGCTTTTGTACCTATTTTTTGGCAAAGGAAAGAGAAATCAACTCAAAAT
>JAESVK010054734.1:0-14855 GCA_017140935.1 Hamamelis virginiana | reverse complement strand
TAAATAATTTCAGTTCTGCAGTCATTGGATCAAGATGCTAGAAAGGATCTCACACCATTGAAGTTGAGAGCAAAGGCAGCCAAATTTGCAAAAGCAATTGTTAAGACTCAGATGGCATCATTTAAGGTCATATCTTTATCTGCTCTTAGAATTTTATTTGTTTATGTTCTTATCCATATCATCACGTAAAAGTAATTTTTTCGTTTATATGACTGATATAACTTTTTTAGAGTTATTTATTTATACTCAGAGTATGGTGACTTTATCAATTAGAAACAATTTAATTTTAAGTTACAAATAAATGAAGTCTTTTTGCTACTCAATGAGTATGTTTGCTTAATGTTTGCAGCACTTTGGAGTATGGGCAGACTGGAATAATCCTTATCTAACTCTCGATCCAGAATACGAAGCTGCCCAGGTAGCTGGTACAGCTTTTCTCCATATTAATTTTATGCATGTTTGAAGTTAAATGTAACTTGTAACCTTCCAGTTGTTCTGTCTCTGTGTACAACTCAAAGTTAGGTAAACTGTCAAGGAAAAATTATGGCTACATGTACAGCCATAAGTTCTTTGATTTGTATAAACCTAGAATCAACTAGAAGTGGTGTATTTTTATCTTAATGCTATACCATACCTTAATAAAATGTCCATAACTTGTTGCAGATAGATTTTACAGAAAAAAAATAATGGTGTCTCTACCTTTTCTTGTTGGTCATATATATGGTTGAGTTGCTAGGAAATCATTTCTCATCCATTGTTTCATCTACTAGATTGAAGTGTTTGGTCAGATGGCCTTTCAAGGTTATATTTATAGAGGCAGGAAACCAGTTCACTGGAGTCCCTCATCAAGTACGACTCTTGCAGAGGCTGAGTAATTGGAGGTAAATTAACTTTCTAATTTGTTTTTTCTCTTTTAGTGAATCTACTGCAGAAAACTTTATCACTATGAATTTTATGAAGAATTAATATAACTTTAGTTTCTTATATTGATGAGCCAAGGTTAGACTAATTAATTGAGGTTTTTGAAAACTTTCAAATATCTTCTTGTTGATTCTATTTTCTTGCAGTACCCCATCTCTCTTTGGATGAGTAATAATTTAAATGAGTAATCAAATTTTCCTCTTATTGAAATTTTGAACTGTCATTCAGTTTTTCTAATGCATAGTTTCTGCTTTATGTATCCACCCTGCTGTTTCAACGGTTGTTCTATGACTGAAATTTATTATAATAAGACCCATGCTCAAATCTGTGATTTGTATCACTTTCTTATATTATCTTCTAAGATTGGCATGGTTCTTATTTCTTACTTAGCTGGGAGTTTTTATGCAGTATCTTGAGGGGCATGTCTCAAAGAGCATATATGCCATTTTCAAATTAGTGAGTGCACCTCTAACTTCCGGTGGCTTATTAAAAGAAATTTTTCCAGATTTTTGCTTGGCCATATGGACTACAGCTCCTTGGACTGTTCCAGCCAATGCTGGTAAGCCTTCATTTTGTTTGATTTCCCCATATGTTTGAGTTGATCTTTTCCAGATTAGTCTTACTCAGTTCCCCAGAATTTCAAGGATTTTTCTCTCAATTTTACCTTCCTCGTTATTTATATATAAAATATGCTTCTTAGTGTAAACCATCTTACTGTGGGTCCAGCCTTTTTGTGATTAATGTAACAAGGATCGGTGGCAGTTGAGAAATTATGCGGTCCGTAGTTCACAACCCTAGAGGAGGTTATGAAAGCCTTTTGATTATTTTAAGATTCCCCTTTTCCATCCCACTCATTTGTAGCTCTAGTGGGCATCTCATCTTCTATCTTTTAGCCAGTACAGTATGTCTTTACTAATTGTGAATGGGTTCAAAATTAGTCTTATTTTTTGTTTAGTTAAAAAAAATTATTCTAAGTGACTACATTAGATAGACTTTGAACCCATGTCATTCATCGATGATTTTCTTATAAGTTACTATTAGTTCAAGACAATTGTCGTTACAAAATAATAATTTGGTCTTCTTTAATTTGGTTTCATATATTAGTTCTTCTTTACTAGCTTTAGAGAGCTTCCTTATTGAACTTTTGTAGGTATCATGTTTCAAATATGCATTAATTTATATTGCAAATCTATACATATAAGGAAATCAAGTCCATCTTGAATTCTCAGAAGTAAGTCGGCTCAGAATTAATTTAATAAAGAACGATTTCCACGTTATGTTTTACCTCTATGTATAGCTACATGATACAAAAATGGATATCTTTTAACCATGCTTATCTCATGCATTTATGTAGGTTTCCAAGATACGTACCATGCTACACACCAGAAAATGGAGGAACTAGCTTCTACGAGTGCATGATTTTTTTTTGGTCTCATTCTTAGGATTTTTTTTTCCAATAGAGGATGGCTTGATTGAATGTATGTATATATAAATAGTTAGGATTCCAAATTGAGTGTCATGCATGCCACTTTTTAACTTATATATCATATATGGAGTATACCTTGAAGATTTTTGGACTTTATATATTGCAAGTTGTTTCTTTTTTAATTATTCTAGTTACTTTAATGGTGTGTTTGTGTATGTGATTATATGTATACAAGTTACATGTCATATGCAAGTTACAGTTCATGCATGTATACAGGTTACAGGTTATATGCATATCATATGAAAACCAAGTTACAGGTCATATACAGGTCACTAGTCATATACAGGTTACAGGTAATCTTGTGATTGCATAATCCAAAAGGAATAATTTTAAAAAGGTTTTTAAAGACAAAATACGAGGGTTTTACACCGTTGTCTTTTCTCAAATTCCAGGCATGAAAATATTAATAACTGAGCAAAAGACGAGGGTTCAACACTTTCGCTATTTCTGAAAATAAAGAGGGTGCAAAACCCTCGTAAATTCTCTCATCGTTGACCAAAAGGCGATGCGCTGTCTTTAGAAAAGACGAGGGTGCAAAACTCTCGTTATTTTGAGAAAAGATGAGGGTGCAAAACTCTCGTCGTTGTTAGAAAAGACGAGGGTGTTGAACCCTCGTCTTTTGTTCAAAATCACGAGGGTTCTGAAACCCTCGTCTTTTTTTCACGACTCTGGAATAGACGACTCTTTTATAACCTTTGTCTTAGCATAAAGATGAGGGTTTACAACCCTCGTTATAGGCAGTTTTTGTAGTAGTGATTAGTCCATATTAATTGAAATGTTTGTTGCCAGCCATGAGTCCCAATCTAGTAAGCAAATGTTGACTTTCGCGAAAGTCAGCATAAAGTTTATAGGGAATTGTGGGATGCATATATATTTTGAAAAACCGACCGTCGGATTAGATGCCCTTGTTATGGATGTCATGTTTGCCAAAAATCACAGTGATCTAATTAGGCATATCAAAATACACACTGTGAAAAATTATGACCGTTGAAAATTGTTCCAGTTTTTTTCAGTCACATATCTGAGAAATAAACAATTGGATCATTGTGATTTTTACCATGCCTGACATACATATCCTATCAGCATATGCAGACTTTCGCGAAAGTCAGCATGAAACTTATAGGTGATTGTATGTATATATATATATATAATCGCTGAAAACTGTTTTAGTTTTTCTCAGTGACATATCTGAGAAACAGACAATTGGATCATTGTTATTTTATTTATGTTTTCTATAAACTCTATAAATGATCGAACCTTAACACTTTAATTATCGTGCATGACACAGAGACCCATTCGGGCTGGCCTAAACCAACTTGACATCCAACTCGATCCATGAAGACAAATCTACTTATTTTGAAAATTGTTTCTTCGTATGAGAACACTTTATGGTAAAAAAATAAAAGGCGGTTATAATGAGAGATTTTGCTATTAAAGAGGTAAAAATAGATCATATGAGATAATGAAATATAACATAAATTAAAAGGAAAATAAATTTTGTCTATTTTGAACTTTTTGCCTTATATGTATTTTTAAAACAACACATTAATTACCCTTTTAATCATAGATAAGCTCTAGATAGATTGTTGTGTGAAATGTTCATAAAAATTGACTCGTTTTGTGTACTTGTGTCTCGTATCTAAGCATGATTCATGACTTCATATTGCCATAAAACGACAGGATAGAGTTTTTTAGGTACATGTAAGACCCCGAAATTTACAATAGTAAATTTTCGTATTTGTTATTATTTTATTTTATTTATTGCACACATGGAATTTTGTCATTGGCCATAGTGTGCCATGTGGCCACTTTTTGAGAAGGGTGCATGAGAGTATTATGAATGCATTATAATTGAAATGCATTATTGTGTCGGCAAGTGGTGGATGATCACCATATTATATTTTATGATTAAAAAATAATATATATATATATATATATATATATATATACAGAGATGCTAAAATAAGGTGCGCTTGATGCAACTTGCATCAAGTGCCCTCCTCTACAGCCACTTGTGATGAAATTTTTTAAAAACTGACCGTTGGATTAGATACCCCTATAATGTATGTCATGTCTGCCAAAAATCACAGTGATCCAAAGGTTGGTTTTTGAGAAAACTGACTGCTAAAAATTATATATATATCATATATATATATATATATATAGTGTGGGGGAGGGGGACAGAAGTGAAAGGGAGAGAAAGAGATGAGAGGAGAGAGTGAGATATTCTATAAGATAAGTGGAGAGAAAAAGAAAGAGAAAGGTAGATAAGAAGGTTAGATAGAGAAGGGAGTTAGGAGGGAGAAGGGAAGATAAAAGGGGGGAGTTCGGCAGGAAGGAAGAGAAAGGAAGAAAAGAAAGAAAGAGAGGAGAAGAGAGGGAGAAGAAAAAGAAAAGAAAGAGAACGAGAGAAAAAGGAGAAGCTAAGGGGAAGATGGAGCTACACAAACGCAGAATACTCGGTAATTTAATTGCATAATTCCGAGCTTAGTGAGGTGAGATAGCATTTCTATTTTGATTATATTTCAATTTTTGGATTGAATATGGTATGATTTAATTATGAAATAATGACTTACATATATATGATATATATATATGTATGGGGATTTCAAACCTTGGATTTTTATTTTATATGAAAATGAAAAGCTGTAACTTTGGGACTATTTTTTCCATCAACTATATCAACTCAGGATCATGTGTACCAAATTTGGGAATTTTCCGATGAGTAGATTAATTTCTATAATTTTCTGAAGTTTAGAAATACTGAAACTTTGAAAATTTGTAGTATATTGTGTATGTGCCCGAAAATTCTGAAATTTGAGTATATTTTAAAGCTTGAATTTATGGATTTTTAGAGACAAAAATCATGGAAATAGATCTATGGGTGAATGAGAATTTCTAGATAGAGAAAGCTTCCATGAAGCTTTAATAGTAGGCACAAGGTGTATTTTCATAGTTTATCGAAAAATTATGATTTTTACATATATGGTATAGATTGATTTTATATGAATTTAGAACTTTGAATCACTTCAATTGGATGTGAATTGTGAGAGAAATTGAGAAACGAAGTTGCCGAAAAATCTGAAATTTTATTAACTAGCCTTCTTTGGCATCATTTTTAAATATGTTCGGATGGGAGGTGTTATACACCACTATTATATTTTGAAAGCTTGTATCACACATATTCTATAACATCTTGAATCATCCAAATCGGATGAGTAACGAAGGAGATATAAGTGTGCAAAGTTGGCCAAAAAGATGAAAAATATGGACGTATCATGTACGTGAGTGTGCATGTATGATTCTGTGCTATGAAGGTGCATAATAAACCATACACCCTCAATTGCAAATTAGCACTTGTGGCTATCATTTTGACTTGGAATTATTTTTAAAAATCCTATTAAATTAAATTGATATTAATGGGTGCAAAAGTTGCTGTTTGGGAGGCATGAAAGAGCCTAGAAAATTATGGAGCATAGTGAAGGTGCATCATAAGGCTTACCATGTGACCTCATTGTATTTTGACTATTCTAGTATGATTTCAATCTAACAAAATTTGATAAATTCTACAAAAATCAAACAAGTGTTCTAGAATGTATTATTTTGTATAGAAAATTCATGTTGATAGAAAATTAACTATATTCCAAATTGTGAGTCTTTGGAAAATAGTTAAAAATCATGAATAATTGATTTTTATAAAATCAGGATGATTAGTGAAAGATCTTGGAAATACAAGTTATGGAAATCATATTGGCATATATATAAACTGTTAATATATGCATGTGATATTTGTAAAGTTTATAACATGCTGTTATTATTATGAATAAAATGATGAAGCATGTTAATTGTTATGTATAAAATACATACGTGTGATATTTGCCATAATTATTGCACATAAAATTGGCATATGGCATGTGGTGATGATGTTATAAGAAAGTGACTGGGCTTATCAGTAAATTCCATACATCTCATAGTAACAATGCGATTTAAGAAAATAAAACCGTGCACTTGTCATGTGAATATGCGTATATGGGCGCGCATGTTACGCGTGCAGGCAAAGCGGATAATATTGTTACTTGAAGAAGTACGGGATGTTACATTGGCACAGTTGCATGTGGTGGCTCAAGTTGAGTGAGCAGAATGATTTATTTGTATATCACTGATATAACTGTTGATATGAGATATATGTTGAGTTGATATACGATGAAATGCATGCACGAATTGACATACATGAATTGTTGATATGAGATGTATGCCATATGTATTGCATGTAATAATTGCATCTGGCATGAGACACAGTTACATGTGAAATATATTGCATAAAAAATCATATGCATTTATGATTATTTTTGTAACTGTGGAAACGAGGAGTTGAGATACCACCGATGGACAAAAGATCCTGGAAACAGTTAGTGCACTAATATATCACCCTTGCTAAAAACAGTACGTAAATCCTCTTGTCAATGAGTGACAATCGCGGTAGGTCCTAAAAAGGTAGGGACTGGGTGATATACATCCTAAAAAGGCGGGGATGCTGTTGTGGTAAGATGGTTAAAATGAGGTAGCCATCTATTGTAGTGAAATGGTGAATCCTAAAATAAGGTTACCCTCTGTGTGAATGGATGATGTTTTGCAGGAAAAGCAGAACAGAGGAAATGACAGGTATGACTGCATGAGCATTGCATCTTATATCTGTCATATGCATAAAACATGCATGTAGTGTAAAATTATTTATTGTGAAAAAGTGATGGATATATTCTGTAATATATAAAAATGAATTACAGATATGATGATTTATTTATGTGATATTTGACTGATGATAAAATTTGTTGACAGATATGAGAATGTGGAAGGATGTGAATATTTTTGAATGTATTGAGAAAAGAAGATATTGTATTCTTGTAATATGATTCTCAATAATAAAAATGACTCACCGTGGACGTAGGCAATTTTACCGAACCACGTAAATCCTGGTGTTTGTTTATTTTTCTGCTATGTGTTTTCTTTAAGATGATGACACATTATCAGCATGAGACTCTATCCAACTCAGTAAACTAAATGGATGTTTCTGGAATTCGGGTACATTACGGGACTGTACTCATGATACAAACTAGTACTCAGCGCTATCTTTAATTTTTGAGATGTTGAAAAAAAATATTTAAAGAGTTCCGCACGCGTATTTTGAAAAACTGTTTTAAACTGTGTTAATTTTAAAAAGAAATTACTCAAAAGATAAGCGCTTGGTGTTTTATGTCACTGTGGCATTTCCGCATAGGGGTTACCCTGTGTGGGGTGTTACAATTTTTGTATCAGAGCTTTTGGTTGCTCTTGGTTGATTGAGTACTAGTCATGAAAGAGAAACACTGTCCATAAATAGGTTACTGAGTTGTGGTATCTGTAATTTCAAGTTTGGACCAAGATGTCGAAACTGAGGCGGAGGTGAGTTCACCTTTAGTGGGTGATGATTCAGAGCCCTTTGACCCTGTAGAGTAGAGTCATAGTAACTTTACTAGAGCTTGGGATTAGGGAAGACGTATTTGTGTATATATATATGTGTGTGTATACATATATGTATGATGTTTGTGTATGGATATTTGTATGGAAATGAAATACGTATAATACCTGAGTGATGGTATATTATAATGAGTATAATCTTGTTGCTTTGGTAGAGAAGATGTATAATTATGTGATTATGATTCATGAAGAATCATTAGTGATATATATATGGGAATGATTCTGGTATGAATCATCAGTAATCTATTAAGATTACACATCATAATTAATTACGGTAGAAATACTTGAAATTGTGAAACCACAATTATTGCATAAAGTATGATTTACCTGGTACTTGATACTAATCATAATCAGGTGTACAGTGGTAGTAAATGTTATTTACATCTGGTATATACAAACATTACAAGTATTTCCACAGCTTAATTCTTGAACTTTGAAACATGTGTTCGAGGCTTAGAAGCTCCAAATCTTCTCGGACCTTTGAGACTTCATTCCTCTGTAGATTTGGCTAAATCTCTTCATACCAAAGAATATTCTTTAGAATACATATCGCTTGGAGACTTGGGTCGGTGATCTGCCCAAACAAGGGAGGTTATTTCCTTGTTCGTGATCAAGATTTAAATTTATAAAACTACTCGTGCTTGTAACCTCAATTCGTTGGAAAAATGATTTATGCACGGGTGTCGATCCACAGGGACTAAAGGCTGAGTTATGAGAAACTAAAGTGAGATTAATTTTAGTTAAGGAACAATCTTTGATTTGAGAGTGGTTGTTTGTTTAAACTAAAGAATATAAAATAAATGATAAAAAGTCTTGGGTTTCGAATCCACTTAACTCACATCAATCGCATTCATAAGTATGATTAGGGTTCGTGTATATTCATGGTAATAATGATCTAAACTACAAGAATAAACCATTGATAATAATTATGTATATATGAATCAAGCATGGTTCATCCCTTTAAGGCATGGACTGTCAAACGAAAATGCACAATCCATCCAAGTAGGGCATGAACCATCTAGCTTCACATACACACATTCGATAAGCACCATTGCACAACAAACATATTTGAAATCACAGAAAACAACTATGTTGATGAATAAAATCATTTAAAACTGAGTTGCATGAAAGCAACATCCATAAAGTTGTACAATCACCATTAATATACAATGAAAACCCAAATCCAAACTTACAAATACAAAAGAATGGAGAAAAGCTTCATCTATACCCAAGAAGGAAGCTTAGCCGTCCATGGTTGGAGGAGAATTGTCACCGTTCTTCATTCCTCCCATGTGCAAACCAAAAATCCCAAGAGAGACGAGAGAGAATGGAGAGAGAAGAGAGAAAGAGGCTTGTGTCAAGTCTAGCTAGGTTAAAAGCTACTAAACAAACCTAAAAAGATTGTATTTATAGTGTACAGATACCTACTATAAACAAATTCTCCATAAACTGCATAAAAAATAAATAAAAATCACGGGCACGCTTTACGAGGTGGAGCCTATCGATAGCCTATCGATGGCCTATCGATGGCCTATCCCAGATGAGAATGCAAGCTTCTGTCTATCGATAGGTGGGGTGTCCGGCCTATCGATAGGCACCCCCTATCGATAGGCCATAGATAGGCTGGCTATCGATAATCCCAATTTTGCTCCGTTTGCTCTTTTTGTGCTTCCACAAGTTGCCTAAGAGCTTCCTTGCATCCTTTTGAGTGTTTTCCCTTCCCATTGACTCCACTTATAGCTTCATCCGAAGACGAATGCGGAAAATCAATCTCAAATATGCTCAAATTGCCATTTTTATGAAGAGTTCCTACAAAAACAAGTTAAACATATCAAGTTCATGATTTATGGCTATCAAATAACAAAGTTCAAGTATAATCCACTAATAATTAGTCGAAAAGACTCAATAAATGCATTGATTACAGAGCAATCACACCCTCCAACTTAAACTTTGCTAGTCCCTAGCAAACCACTGAATCTAAAATACTACTAAAGCAAAGAAAAACTAACTACCAAAGAAAACAAGAATAAATAAAAGCCACTTTCGCAGGGACACGCGATTGCATTTAGCGTATGCAACAAGCCTTTAAACCCCTAGGTTCCCCCTAGTGGACGAGTTATAGTCTCGTGAGGGTTTGCAAAAATGACACCCACAAACATGCAAATTTCAGTCCATTCCCCTTATTCACAAAGATCAAGAAAAAAAAACATATTTCAACATAATGAGCATGCTAAGCAATCTAACTACTCATAAATCATGCAATGCATTGAACTAACATCGAATAAGTGAAATCCTTGTGTAGTGAGGTGGAATCACTCAATTAAGTTCCAAATCATCAAATGACCATGCTTAAATGAATAAAATGGTAGACAAGAAGGACGAAGAGAATGACAACTGAGATATAACATACCAAAGATAAGAAAAGAGAAGAAACATCACTATGGAATAGAAGTTTAGAAAGAATGTGAATGAGAATGAAACTAACACACAAATGCATAATAGATGGTAAAGATGCAACAAAATAAAACATAAGCATTTCATGGAATCAAATAGGACTTTATGTGCTCAATAATGCCTTTTGGTTCAAGGATGGAAAGCAAAAAGACATGTGATGGTTTAAAAATTGGTTTAGGTTCTCTACCCAACCATCACATATACCACACCTAAAACAAAACAAGACAAAACATACAAAAACTACTCTAAAAACACAAAACAAACCATAACTTACACAACCCAATCCCCAAGGACTAAAAATAGTGTACCATGCTCTTTAGCAGACTCACTTAGTTCAAAGAAGATTGGAATATAAAGAATTTCTGGGTTTTTATTCTTGTTGCATCATTCACTTTTGAACTTTCTTTTTTTTACACACCCTCCAACTTGAATTGAGCTTTATATTTTCAGCTTTGAGAGGGGTGATACAGAAGCAAACTACTTTTTTTTTATTTCTTCTTTTCCTTCTTTCTTTCTTTTCATTTTTTTTTTCGAAGATACAATATTTAACTCTTTGATCATCCATATCATAAATTCCAACTCCTTTACAAAAAGAAATTGCTCAATTCTGAGACATGGCACATAAAACACTAAAACACAAAAACAAGACTCAAAGACTCAAAAACGACTCTCCGACCAAGAAATGATTCACCTAACCTCTACCCTTAGGCTCCCTAAGCTGGCCAAGAAAAGAAAACTTGAAGGCTCGAATTAGGTACGAATGACAATTTAATATGAAAGAATTTTTAAGCTCAAATAACAAAGATGGCCTATAATCCTTTTCCATGACTCACAAATGTTTAAATAATGCGCAACAAAAACTATCCATCATGCAAATGCTAAACTAACATAAAAAATAGATGCAGAATGAATAGATAAGAAAGAAAAAGAAGATAAAGACAGAATTATTATATGGAGACAAAAGATGAAGAATATGGAGGCAAGAATGGACAAATTTAAGCAAGACACGTTTTTGGTTCAGAAAATATCATGAATGATTCGTGCATGTGCAATTCGAAAATTCACCTATACATATGCATAAGCTCAAAACAAAGCATAACTAAGAGATTTGTAGACTAATAAAAGCATACACATATTGAAACAAGTTCAAAAATCACTCAATGCTTAAGGGAATGACTGAAATTTTCCAAAAATTTATTTATTCCTCCCCCCAACTTAAATCATGCATTGTCCTCAATGGATGTAAATCACAATAAAGCACGATAGACAAAATGCAAAAGAGAAAGGAATAAATCAATTCATACCATACCATACCACAAAAAGCAAACCTGAGCTTTCTCCTTTGGTCTCCTTCCGAAAACAAGTTTCCGTTTCACGACCTTAGCCGGTAAAAGCTCAAATTTCAACATGAGAAACTTATTTAAGACAGAAGACATAAGAAGACAAGGTGGTAGGGAAACTCGCTTACCTTTAGGCTTCCAAGGTAGGATGCCGAGAAAGGGTGTGGACTCACAAACCTTATCAAACTCTAAAAAATAACGGTCCACATCATAACATGGAGGAAGGCATGCATCAAAAGGATCTAATGGTGGAATATAAAGCAATGCCTCCTCGACCTCTTTTCCTAGCTCTCCAACATAAGAACATTCCTCAAAGTGATGAGGGTGTGGAGAAGCATGGTACACTTGAAGCTTCGCTTTCAAGTTACCAAAGGAGACTTCCGTGATACCCTCCCTACAAAATAAGACCGCATTAGCAGTCACAAAAAAATGCCTTCCTAGGATCACAGGGATTTGTGCCTTAGCACTATGCACAGGTTCCATATCAAGAACGATAAAATCTGCAGGGAATATAAATGACTCTACCTTGACAAGAACATCTTTCAAAATCCCCCCAGGTACTTTGGTCGACCTATCCGCAAACTGAAGCACAGTAGGGCTAGGTTGAAGCTCTCCTAGTTGCATCTTTTCATACACAGAGTATGGAAGGATGTTCACACTCGCCCCAAAATCAACTAAGGCCCTATCTATGAAATGGCTTCCTAAGAAGCATGGAATAGTAGGTGTACCAGGGTCCTTACGTTTAAGGGGAATGTGATGTTGTACTACCGCACTAGCCACTTCAGAGAGGACTGTAGACTTAGCCAAATATGAGCGCTCCTTGCGCTGTTGAGTGCACAAGTCCTTTAGGAATTTGGCATAGGACGGGATTTGCTTAATCGCATCTAAGAGTGGTAAATTGATATGCACGTGTTTGAACACCTCTAAAATCTCACTCAAAGACGCTCCCTTTTTCTTCCCTTTAATGGGCGCAACCAACGCCAAAGGGAATGGAGCCTTGGGCACATAGGATGCCACAGGATCATCAGAATTAGAGGGAAAGTTATCCCTCTTAGGCTCACTAACCAATTTCTTATTTTTCTTTTTCTCTTCTAGCTCACTAGACTCTACCACCTTAGGGACTCTAGACTCAACTCTCACCTCACTGTCAATAGATTTCTCCCCAACCCTGTTGTCAACTACCCTACCACTCCTCAAAGTGGTAATAGCATTCACATCATCAAAAAATTGAGAGTCCTGTAAGGAAGAACTCTCAGCCATATTCACGCCCTTGGGGTTATTCACGGGTTGACTAGGAAGCCTACCCTCGTCTCGACGACTAAGAGAAGCCGCAACTTGCCCCACTTGCTGCTCTAACTTAGCAATCGATTGAGAATGAGAATGAAGGAGTTGGCGATCCGCCTCCATGTTCTTTAACGCATTGAGAACTGTGGTCTCAAAGTCAGAACTTCTTTGGGGTTGCTGAGGTTGGGGTGGAGGGACACTTTGGTTTTGGTACTGAGGTTGGGTGAACTGATTTCCTGACCCTTGAAAGGGTTGAGACCACCGCAAGTTAGGGTGACTCTTCCAACCCGGATTGAAAGTATTCGAGTACGGGTCATTCCTAGGGTTAGAAAACCCTTGGGCTGCATTAACCTGCTCCTGCACAAACTCTGGGTACTGACTAGCCATGGGACAAGAAAATGTGTTATGACTCATATCCGCACAAATCCCACAGACATCACTGACAGGGCAATGGGGTTTCCTAGATGACTGACCTTGAGCGGCAAGCAATTGATCCAATTTCTTGGACAACGTCGCCACTTGTTGGTTTATAACAGTGGTACTCTCTACCTCATAGACACCCCCCTTCTTAGGCAAATTAGAGGACGTAGGCATACCTCTATCGTTGTCACTCATTGATGCTATGTGTAGAGAATCCTCACTGAGAATCTCATATAATTCCCGGGCCTCATCAGCACTCTTCCTAAGAATGGCACCCCCACTCGCAGAATTGACTAGACTCTTATCATTCATACACAACCCCTGAAAGAAGGATTGAACAATTTGCCAGTTAGGGATGTCATGGTGGGGACACACCCTAAGAAGCTCCTTCATCCGATCCCAAGCCTCATGAAAAGGTTCTCCCTCTTTTTGGACAAAGTGGGTGATGGCATACCGCATTTGAGCAGTGCGACCTATGGAGTAAAACCTAGTTAGGAAGAGTTTTTGAAGCTCCTCCCATGTAGTGACAGGCTCGGGGGTCCTAAGGGTATTGATCCAAGTCTTAACCCTATCCCGCAGAGAATACGGAAATAACAAGAGTTTCAAGGCATCAGCAGTGAGACCTTGAATCCTTACCGTGGAACAGACCCCTAAGAACTCAGTTAAGTGGTCGTATGGATTCTCCCTATCCAACCCATAGAAGGTCGGCAGCATCTGAAGAGTAGCATGTCGAATCTCATACTGGACATTATCTATATTGGGAATTTGAATACACGAAGGTGGAGTAAAAGCACCAGGCAAAAAATGGTCTCTAAGAAGCCTAGGTGCATGTTGAGCTTGCGGTGGAGCCGCAGCTATTCTAGCAGGATTATTGACCATATCCCCCATCCCAGACACAGACTCTGACTCGATATTGTTACGAAGAGAAGCCCTAAAAACTCTCAAGGTACTTTCTAGCTCAGGGTCAAAAGGTCTTAAGTCAAGAGACAAGGAACGCCGACCGTGCATACAGAACACTCCCCCCAACTAGATGATATGTAATGCAAAACAAAAAGAAAAAGAAAATAAAATAAAAACTAAAGTAAGAAGGCACTCCCCTCGATCCCGGTTGCTAATCTTTATGCGGTCCTATCCAAATCGTTGGCACCTGGGCAAAAATATATATATTTTTTTTTAGCAATTGGCCTTGTGGCCTTAGCGGGCAAAAATCCCGACTAGAAACCTGCAAAACACACAACCTTGAAAGAAGAAGTGAAGAAAAATAGCAAAAGAAAATAAAATTCTAAAAAGATAAAAGAAAATAAATGAAAATCCTAAAACTACAACTAAAACTAAATTCACAAAAATTCCTATAACCGTGCTAAAGTCCCCGGCAACGGCGCCAAAATTTGATCTGCCCAAACAAGGGAGGTTATTTCCTTGTTCGTGATCAAGAT
>JAESVK010054732.1:0-12403 GCA_017140935.1 Hamamelis virginiana | reverse complement strand
ACATTGTTCTTGTTAATTGTGGGTTGGGTTTAGTTATTGTAATTGTGCGTAGTTTTGTATTGAGTATAGTTTGTGTTTGTGTTATAGTAGTCTTGTGTTTTTAGGTTACTTTGTTGTGTATGTGATGGTTGGGTAGATAACCTATACCACATTATAAAACCATCACATTTCTTGTTGTTATCCATCCTTGAACCTAAAGGCATTATTGAGCAACAAAAGTCCTATTTGATTCCATGAATTGCTTATGTTTAGCTTTTGTTGCAATTATACCATCTCTTGTGTTTATGTATGTTGTTGTACACTTTTCCCTTTTTCATTTGTGTTTTTTTTTTTTTTTGGATAATTAAGAATTTATTAATCCAAAGAGGGCAAAGCCCAAAAAACAAACAAACAATCCGAGGCCACAAAAACCTACGGAAAAACGGACAGCATCTCCCCTAAAAACGGGACAAAAACCAAAGCAACCTGCCTAAAAACAGACCAAAGAAGCCAACAGAAACACAAAGGACTCACAGGACAACAAACAAAACAGCCCACAGCCCGGGCACCAGCAAACCAACACATCCCTCAAACCAAAACACAAAGCCCACAGCCCGGGCACAAGTGGCAAACAGATTACAAAGACAACCCTCTACAAAGGATATCGGTAGAAACACCCCAGCTGATGCAACACTCACGATTTCTCGGATTATCCTCAACATTCTTAAAGCTCAATATCCTACATTTAACATCAAAATTTATTCTATGAATGATAGAAGTAGGAGGAGAATAAGAATTTTCATGCACTCTCTGGTTTCTCTTTTTTTTGGATAATTAAGAATATATTAAAAACCAAAAAAGGAAAAACAGCGCAAATGCCATCCTGGCAACAAGCCAAAGCTTAAAGGCCCAAAGGCCAAACAAACCCCTGGCCGCCCATCCCAGCTTCTTAACCGTATCAGGAAACTTTCTCCGCTTAGAAGAAGAAACAGCCCAATTAAGCTCATTAGCCCACACTCTAGGAGTCCTCTTGACATTGCACAGGAGAAGAATTGCTTGCCAGATCTTTGCTGTGACACTGCATTGGAAGAATAAATGATTTCTAGTTTCAGTGTCTCTCCTACAAAAAACACAAGATGCATCAATAACAATGCCCCATTGCAACAATTTGTCCAGAGTAGAGAGACGATTTTTAATACTCAACCAAAGAATGAAGCTATGTCTTTTAATGGCCTGGGAGAACCATACACTACTGTACCAGTCCTCTTCAGGGAGGCGACCTCTAATCTTATTCCAAGCTGAAGAGATAGAGAAAAGACCATTATTAGACTCTTTCCATATCACTTTATCCTCCACATCCACAAAGGGAGCTGCCATACCCATCTGAATCTGTCTAAGCTCTAAAAGATCAAGGGAATTTGTAACAGGCTAATTCCAGTTTCCTCTATCAATAACAACATCAACTTTAGCTTGACTAGAGAAACCAGCATCATAAATTACACGGTCTCCAAAACAAAGAGAAATGGGACCACAGGGAAGCCAATTATCATGCCACAGAAAAGTGTTCTTTCCATTACCAATCCTATGGAATATCAACGGTCTAGCAAACTCTCTCATGCTAAGAATCTTCCTCCAGCTCCAAGAACATTCGGAAGGAACTTTGACACTCCAAAAGCTCCTCCCTCTAAGCAGGAACCTGTTAACCCAAGCCACCCAAATAGATCCTGAACAAGCATACAAATTCCATATATGTTTAACAATTGAAGCTCTATTCCAGTCCTTTATTCTCCTCAATCCCAACCCCCCTTCTTGCTTAGGATTACACAAAGATTGCCAGCTAACTTTAGCCCCACTCGCATTAGAAGCCTCCCCTTTCCAAAGGAAAGAGCTGAATAACTGCTCAATTCTTCTGATGATACTCTTGGGAAGAATAAAAACATTACACTAGTAAACTTGGATCCCATAAAGAACAGAGCTAAGCAGCTGCAATCTACCAGCATAGGACAACTTTTTATTTGTCCAAGAATTGATACGGGCAGCAATTTTCTCCAAAAGAGGTTGACAATCAATAGCCTTCAGCTTGGTCGAGATAAGGGGAACTCCCAGATATTTAACAGGGAGTTTACCTTCTTTAATACCCAAAATATTCATGATGCTGTCTTTGACATCCTCAGAAATACCCGCACAGAACACCAGACTTTTAGAGTGGCTCACCTTCAAACCAGAGAGATTTTCAAAAAGATCCAGCGAATTCTTAAGGACAGAAACTGACTGAGCATCCCCATAAGCAAATAAGAACAAATCATCCGCAAAAGCAAAGGTGAGACAGCTCCAACTTCCCACAACGGGAATGAAATTTGAAATCAGCAGACTTTGAAGCTTTCTGGAGGATTTTAGTAAACACTTCCATGACCAGAATAAAAAGATAAGGGGACATGGGGTCTCCTTGCCGAAGACCTCTTTCACCAGCAAAAAACCCCTCAAGACTACCATTGAAAGCAATAGAGAATCTGGGAGATGAAATACAAGCTTTGATCCATCCAACCATCAACCTTAGGGTGCCTAAAACTTCCAATAATGCAATTAGAAAATCCCAATCCACTGAGTCATAGGCTTTCATCAAATCCACTTTAATAGCACATCTAGGAGGCCCTTTGTTGCGATGGTAATTTTTCAAAATCTCTTGGGTGAGCAAGATGTTGTCACCAATTCTTCTTCCTTGCACAAAAGCTGTCTGATTTGCACTAATCACCTTAGGAAGACACACTTTCAACCTGTTAGAAATAATCTTAGAAATACACTTGTAAACAACATTACAGCAAGAGATAGGTCTAAAATCATTCATTGAAGAAGGGTTTGGAATTTTAGGAACCAAGGCAATAATAGTGGCATTAACTTCCCCTAACAACTTCCCACATTGAAAAAAGGAAAGGATAGCATTAGTAACATCATTACCCACAATACCCCAACATTTTTTAAAGAAAAAAGAAGAGTACCCATCAGGGCCAGGGGCTTTGTCATCCTTAATAGAGAACATGGCTTCTTTAACTTCCCCTGCTGTGACTTGGGAATTAAGAATGTTTATTTGATCCTGGCCCCACTTTAACCCATCAAGACTATTAAGCTCATCTTGCAAATGTAACCTCGAAGGAGTTTTAGTTCCAAGGATTCTTTGGAAATGAGACACAGCTTCAAACTTAAGCCTCTCCTGATCTTCAATTTTGTTCCCATTACCATCATATAAACACTTGATAGAGTTGCATCCGTTCCTAGCTTTAACAGATTTGTGGAAGAATGAAGTATTTTGATCACCAAGATTGAGCAACTGAACTCTAGACTTTTGTTTCAAGAATGCTTCCTCAGCACTGGACAAATCAACAAATCTATACACCTATTCTCCTCAGCACTCAATTGGATATCAAGGGGATTTTGAAGAGTATTGATCTGTGCATTGTGCAGGTCCACTCGAGCTTGCTGAACTCTTCCACTTAGATTGCTGAACTTGTTCAAATTTAAGAGCTTCAATCTACTCTTCAACTCTTTGAGTTTCCTGTAAAGCATATACATAGGATAGCCATCTACCTCCGAATCCCAAACTTCTTTCACTAAAGGAAGGAACTCCTCATGGTCTGCCCAAAAATTAAAAAATTTGAAAGGAGGCTTTCTCTTGACAGCCTGAGTTCTCAAAGTTACCACAGCAGCACAATGATCAGAAAGAGAAGGGGCTTTGAATTCAGCAAAAGCATTAGAAAAACAATCAATCCAACTCTCATTAACAAGAACTCTATCAAGTTTCCTAAGAATTTTAGCATCTCCCATTCTATTATTGCACCAAGTAAAGAGGGGGCCAATAAACTGCAAATCAAACAGATCTGCATTTAATAAGCACTCATGGAACTCCATAATAGCAGTAGACAGGCTAGCATCTCCCCCACTAATTTCAGCAGTAAACCTGACAGAATTGAAATCCCCTAACACCATCCAAGGATCAGATCTAGCAAGCCTAGCAAAAGATGAAATAGACTGCCATAACAGTCTCCTTTCCAAAGCACAATTATCAGCATACACAAACGAACAGAAGAAGGGGGTAGACACACCCTCAACAGACACAATACAGTGAATAACCTGATCAGAAGAATAGCTCACAACAACATCAAACCAATTCGGATCCCAGCAAACCCAAATTCTCCCTAAAGTAGAAGCATGATAATTATTAACAAACTTCCATCCAGGAGAAATAGAATTAAATATGCCAATAGCATTTGAGCTCCTAACATGAGTTTCAAGCAAACCAAATAACCCCACATTATTATTTTTCAAAAACATACTAACATCTCTTTGCTTTAGAGGATTATTAAGCCCCCTAATATTCCAGCAAGCAGCTTTAAACATTAACACTTTGAGAGGGAGAATTGGAACTCTCAAGCAAATTGCCTTTCTCAAGCTTTTGACTAGCCTTCTTTTGATTAGAGTTTAATTTCTTCAATTTCTGTTTCTGTTTTTTACTAAGATGGTTGCCCTGTTGGATCCCTTTCATCTTGTCAAATTCATCCACTTTTAAATTGAGGTTTTTAAAAGTATTTATGCATGGTGAAGCTTCAGAATCAGTGCAAATTTCAGAGTTATTAACAGCAGCAAACAGGTTAGTACCCGACATACCTAAATCATCAGAATCCCCTTGACTTGGAGCTACTATTGAACCTGCTGAATCTGAATTAACTCCTGAAACAGGAGCTGCTGTAGTGACATCCTCACTGATAGCTTTAGAAACAATGGGCTGAGAAGAAGAGAAACCATCCACTCCATCCGCACCACTAACCACATCAGGCTGCCCATTAGAATCATACACACCTTCATGCACCAAGCCTGGTTCACCCGTCTCCTCTAGTACTTCTCCAGTAACAGCTGCTTCTTGAAGAGCCGAGAAAGCATTATGAACAACCATCTCACTGCTTTGTTTCCCTCTACTATCCTCCTTACCCATCCCAACATTGTTACTGCCCTGACCAGACTTAACACCCTCTTTCACAGTAGCAGCAGGAACAGTAGTCCATCCACTAACTGAAGAAGCTCTCCCTCCATTATCTGTAACTTGAGAATTATTCGGGGCAGCATTAGGCACCTTAGGAACCCATACCTTCTTAACTATATAAGGACAGTTAGCTTGCCCATGACCAAATATGTCACACTGTTTGCACTTACTAGGCTTCCAGGGGTATTCCACCCCAATTTCAGATACACAACCATCTCCCATGTCCAGCAAAAAAGAGCTAGGAAATTCACAGTTAATATCTACTTCTATACATATTCTAGCAAAAGACAATCTTGATCTTGATTGAGTAAGAGCATCAAGGTACAAAGGTGTACCAACAGCACTGGCAATGTAGCTAAACCCCTCTTCAGTCCAATACTCAATTGGAATATTAAAAAACTTTACCCAGATAGGTATCTTCTTAAGCTTTAAATTCAACATGTCCATTTTGGGTTGCCACATCCTCAAAATAAGTGGTTTCCCTCCTATGTGCCATGGACCCGAATCAAGTACCCAATTCCTTGCTTCAAGATTGGTAAACCGAAAAATGTACAAGCCACTATCTGTAGTGAGAATATCAGGCATTTCCTTATGACCCCACAGCTTATCCACAGTATTTTTTACAACCAGGTAAGGCAATCTCCTATCTATAAACTGACCCACCAAGCAGCCCTGCCAATGCACCATGCCAGCCCTAGCCACATTATCAGGAGGTCTTACAGTAAGCTTTCCATCAACAAACAAGGGTTCCCTGTACACCAAATTAGAGGTTAAAGAAGTTGGTTTACTAAACAAAGATTTCCAATCAGAAATAACCCTATTACCAACACTACCCGAAGCTCCAACATCAGTATTAGGACCCTGCTTCGAACTTCCATTCATAGAACCAACTCCAACCCCATTAGATCTTCCCAAACCAGAAGTATTCACAGTACCTCCTACTGCACCAGTTTTAACAGTTCTAACATCACTATTAACAGTATTAACTACAGCTCTAGAATTTAACAACGAACCATCTATACCCACATCAACAAATGTACCACCTACCAAACGGGTATTTACACTCATCACCCTCTCAGCACCACGACAAACAAGGGAGTTCTCAGATCCCTGTGGATCTTGAGCTAAGACTCTAGGTCGAGATCCCACATGATCTGCAGTTGGCACACCCACAGAGGTAACCGGAGTTCTCGAGGAATACACCAACCTCGAAGATGGAGCACCATCAAAGAGAAACCCCACATCCTCTGAAAACCCAAAACTAGCCTCCATTTCTTCAGCCACCAACACTGGATCCTTACCAAAGGAAGAGCAAGGAGCCACCTGAACATGGGAACGATTGCCGGAATCTTCCCCAGCTAGCTGATCAGAAAAAACCCCCGAGGAACCCTCAACAGAATCTCCCGTAATCAAACTTCGAGAACCACCCCTGTTCGAATGCATCACCATTCCAGATTCCACCCCACGTGGAAACCCACTATCTGCAGGCACTGAAGCATCAGAAGCCACCTTCAAACCCATTAACTGGTGCCCATGCGCACGTGAAGGGGAAGCTACGGACCCATTAAAAGCCATGAAAAAGAAAACCCAAAACAGTGGCTGAAGAAGGAACGAGAGACTGTAGCGCACTAAGGGAACAGGCCAGCTCACGCGGAAAGCTTCAACACACTCACAACCCAACACAAACCCTCACACCTCCAGCCAACCACAAGCCAAACCCTCACTGGAACTAGAGGAATCCAAAACCCACAATCACGATCCACTAACCTCGAGACAACAACTGATTCCTTTCGCGATCCTCGAGCCAGCAGCGCACTAAAGAAGAGGAGCCAAGCACAAAACCCACAATCGCGATCCACTAACCACTAGAAAGCAACTGTTACAGCAACTGTTACCTTTCGCGATCCTCGAGCTAGCAGCGCACTAAAGAAGAGGAGCCAAGCACGTGGAGAGAAGCGACCCTCAACCCAAGCTTACCAAAACTTACCACCAACAGAAGCCAAATATGCCAGCCAAAACCTCCATGCGAGCCCAGAAGAATCGCACCACTCCAGAGCTTCTCACACTAACCCTAACCCATTTTTTAAGTTGATTTCATTTGTGTTTATGCATCTCTTGTACATATAACTCTCATATGCAATCCATTCACTTAAGTAGCACTTTCTCATTCACACATTACTTATTAATCTAATCTTTTCTTTTGTGAATGATTGTTGTTCAAAGTGTTACTTCGTTGTGTTTCTTTTTGTTCCCATCTCATTAGCTTAAACTTGATACATTCAACAGTTTGAAATGAGTTTGAATGATTCTTTTCGCGAACACAAGGATTTTATTTATACAAATCTAGTTCAAACCATTGCATAACTCATGAGAAAATAGATTTCTATGCATGCCCATTTTGTTGAAATTTGTTCTTAACCATTGTGAATAAGGGGAATGTACTCTTCATGTTTGTGGGTGTCATTTCTGCAAACCCTCACGAGATTACAACTCGTCCACTAGGACAATATCATGAAAGCTAGATGTGAGGAATAGAGTATCTAGCTTTCATGATATTGCTGATAACCCCTGCAATAGATCTATGTGTGACAGGTGGGCTTTTGATTGTAATATCTTAAAACATTAGATTGGTGTTGCTTCCCTGTTGGTTGCTTGTGCCCGGGCTGTGGGCGTTTTTGCTTGTTTTTGCTGGTTGCTTTTGCCCGGGCTGTGGGCGTTTTGGTCTGTCTTTTGTTGGTTTTGCTTTTGCCCGGGCTGTGGGCTGTTGGGTGCTGGTCTGTTTTGGTTTGTTCCTTTGCTTTTGCTTGTTTTTTAGGCAGGTTTTGTGGGTTTTTGTTCCCTTTTTAGGGGAGGTTCTGTCCGTTTTTCCGTAGGTTTTTGAGGCCTCGGTTTCCTTCCTGTTCTTCTGGGCTTTGCCCTTTTTGGATCATTAAATTCTTTATTATCCAAAAAAAAAAAAAAAAAAAAAAACCTAGGGGTTTAAAGGCTTGTTGCATACGCTAAATGCAATCGCGATTTCCTGCGAAAGTGATTTAGTTAGTTTAGTTTATTTTGTTTGGCTTTTGTTTTTTTGCTAGTTCTTGCTAGGGACTAGCAAGGTTCAAGTTGGAGGGGGTGATTACACCATAATATTGCATACTTTTATTGCTTTATTCCCATCATTTTGTACATACTTGAGTCATTTATACTTGTAAATAGGTGCTTTTGAATCTTTTGTTGTTTTTGAGACCTTTTTTTTTTTTTTTTTTGGATAATTAAGAAATATATTACCAAAAAACCAGATATTACAAAGAAGCGCAAAGCACGAGCCACAACAGGAGGGCTAACCAACACTAACCCCTAGCCAAACAAATCAAACAAACCTCATACAACCCATGAGGCTAGGAGAAAACAAAGAAAAAACAAAACTAAACTAAGGGACATCTCTCCCTCTTGAATTTTTAAGAGCATGAATTTTATCTTTAAGCTTCAATTTAAGGGACTCTCTAGACAAAGATTTAGCAACAGAGTTGCTATCCTCCATAACCGAAAGATCCACCCGAGAATCCTCTTTATCAATAGCATCAAGGAGAGCAAACCTATTGCTGACATTACTATCTGCCCTAACAGACGGTGAGTCATCCTGTATTTCCCCAACACTAGTGTGCTTAGCACCTCGGACTTTTTGCCATTGATGGTCACTGTCAGCAGCAGACTGGGAAGCAACACCACTAGCAGAAACAACCTGAGGGACAACCTGAACAACCTGAGGCTCTTTCTTTCTCCATTCTTGAATAAACTTACCAGATTTAGGAGGAGAGAGAGGGCACTTCTGAAGGGAGTGCCCAAAAATTTGACATTTCTCACACCGAGAAGGCTTCCAAGGAAGCTCAATCCCAATCTCCACACACTCTCCATTACCAACCTTAACCTTCAAAACTTTCGGAACAATTGTTCTAGCATCAATCTCAATGCAAACACGAGCAAAATTTGCTCTGCTGCCAACAGCTGTATGCAAATCCATGAATAGAGGAAATCCAAGAATGCTTCCCAAGAATTCCATACCTTTAGTCGAACGTAAGATAAGAGGAACATTATGGAACTTAACCCACACAGGGATGCTGGAAAAGCAAGATTTTTTCAATTCCAAACCAGGTTGCCACTGTTTAAGAACCATATAACTTCCTGCAATAAAGTATGGCCCCTCATTCAAAATTCTATCAAGCACTTCCGAATTTTTTACCTTGAAAATGAACAATCCAGAATCAAATTTAAGAACTTGAGAAACATCCTCACCCCAGACACGAGAAGCCCAATTACTAACAAGAGAGAAGGGGAGGTTTTTATCAAGAACATAGCCCAAAATCGAAAGCTCCCATAATTTCTTTGCCTTCATCAATGACGAGATCAGGAACTGCATAAAAATCATCCATAATCTGCCCAATGTCCATCTTAGATAACTTAAGTAAATTAGCTTGACTAGCCGGGTTACTAACAAGGCTGTTCCAAGGCCGAGACAAGGTAGGAACCTGTCTAACTTCGTCATTTGCACGAGTGAACGGCTGAGACACCAGAGGAGGGAACTCTTCACCCACTGAAGGAGACGAAATACCTGGCGCAACAGTAGGGAGACACGTTGCATGCAAGGCTTTAGAGGCACGGGATTCCTTGAAAGCTAGAGAGGAGCTCACATGCATAACACCACGTGACTCATGAGTTGCAGTAAAAGAAAGCTTGCCAACATTACCTTCAAGGTTCATATCATGGCACACAGCTCGAGAGACTTTAGAAGAAAAATCAGCACCAACACTATGCGCATCCAAATCAATATGGGATCCATATGCCACGTGGGAATCAGCATGCTCATTTCGGGCATTAACATGACCATCACGGGAAGAAACATCACATGCTCCACCACTAGACAAATCGAATTGAGGTGCATTTAATGCACTTAATGCTTTTAAAGCATTCGCATCAGCTTCAGAATTAAAAAAACCACCCAAATTACTAGCATCTCCACGTGGAAGAGGAGAGGGACAAGCATTTAATGCTTTTGTAGCTTTCACGCCATTTAAAGACACATGATCAGCCATATTAAAGTCTTGCAAACCCATTCCATCAACATCCACTTTGTCTAAGTCAGCCCCAACAAAAAGCTTAGAAATGGCCCCACTTGAGCTCACGTTACCAATGTTGACGCTGCCAAGGCACCCATCAGAAACTATTTCAACATTACCCCTCACATCACCATGCGCTGCCCTCTTAAGCAAGACACCACGTGGAGTACCGGCCCCCCCTTTATTAAATGCAAGCTGCTCCTTAACGTCACCTCCGCCTTCACTCATGGGAACCGCATTAAAGGCATGTTCACCCACAGAAGAAACCTGAAACCCTTCACGTAAACTCTTCACATCACCTTGCACAGTAGGACACGAGACCCTAGCTGGAGATGAAACTGAATGCGCTCCATTAAGAGTACTATTCCAATTATTGTCATTAGTAACCCGAGCTTCATCACGCGAACTAGAAGAAACACCTAAACCACTAGTAGCGTCACCAACTACAACACAACGAGATAGGCCACTCTGAGCTGCAATTAATGCAGGCCTCCCAATACCTGCAACATCACCTGTGATAGCGAACCCAGCCGAACCAGGGAATAGAGTCGCCGCACTGTCGACTGAACCTGAAATGGAGTGTGCAGGCATCGAGGAATGGACATCACCAACTCCCTGGGAAGGGATCAGATGCAACTCATCTACCCTACACCCTTCGTTAAAAACTCCAAGGTCAGGAGCTTCTACTCCAACTGAAATACCATCAACAGACGGACCATTAATGGCATCGCTCAACACAGTATCACAGTCACTATCGCGACATAAGTCACATTCTTCTTGACTCCCACAAGAACAGGAAATCCCACTGCAATTATCTTCATCATTATCTTCATCATGCTCCTCATGCTCCACTGGTTCATCATGAACAACACTACCATCATGCACAACTCCAGCGATAGACCCAGAACTTACAGTAGCCTCACTACTAACACTACCCCCCACCGAGATAGGTGCATTAACACTACTACCACCACCACTACCACAAGCACTGGACGATAAGATAGTGTCAAGCTCTCTGCCATCAGCCAAAGCTTTGCCTTCACGAGCCAATAATTCATCAAGGCCCTTCTTAATAATGGAACAATTATGCAGGTTCTCCCTTGCTCGGATTTGGTTACAAAGAGCTGAAGCAAGCTTTTCAACACTCCATTTCTTAATTTCTAAAATATTAATAACCTGTAGAAGTTCAGCAGAATCCGAAGAAGACTCCAATGGAACCTTAGAACCCACACAGGAGGATTCAGCAGAAGTTTTATCATGAAAATCCTTGAGAGACATTTTAGCACCCCCCTTCATCCCAGAGTTCTTACCCATACAACAAGAAAAACCAAAAACACACTAAGAACAGGATCAAACCAATCAAAACTTACAGAAGGAAAGACAAATCACACAAAGTTCTTCAAAACTGAAGCCTAAAAGGGGATGGAAATCACCCAACCCCAGAACTTCTCTCACTAGACAACTCCATTACTTACTTTTGTTCGAGGTTTGGGTTTGGATTAATGGTTAAAGGCTTCTCCCTTTTGCTGTTGGTCTCGGACCTTGTTTGTCTCTGTGATGTTGGGCGGTTTTGAGGTCTAACCACTTCAGAGCTACCGTGTTTACTCGGGCTAGTAGTTTTTATTATGGATTTTTTATCTTGCTTTCGGGTGGTCTCGAGTTCATGCTCTTGCAGAAGAAGCCAGGTATCTTCATCTTCAACATTGTGCTGGTAAGTGGTTTCCTAAACCACGGTCTGTTTCAATGGATGTGAGCTGGTTTCTTTGCTGGTTTGATGGTGGTGGTTTTCATAAACCACGTTTTGTTATGCGTGGTTAGCACGCAGCTTGGGTTGTGTAGGTTCAACGTGGTTGCTTGCACATGCTTCCATTGGTTTTCGTGTTTTCTTGTGCAGTGTTCTCGGGTCTTCTCTCATCTCGGATTGCGTGAGGTTGCAGTAGGGTGATGGTAGTCCTCATAGCTTTGTTGGCCATGCTTTGGGTTGGTGCATGCTGCAAATTCACGTGGGTGGTGGTTGTGTTCTACACGTGGGTGTGGAAAAGTGTGGGGGTTTTATCACATGCACATTTGTTTCTTGTTTTTTATCATCTGCGTGTGGGTTATGTTTTTTTTTTTTTTGGATAATTAAGAATATATTACCAAAAAACAGGATATTAAAATGAAGAACAAACCAAAAGCTCAAACTCAAAGTTTTTCTTCAAATCTGTAAAGGCAAGAAATGCAATCAATTCGATTAAGTGCATTACCCTTTCTGATGGTTCTAAGATAGAGGATCCTGATGCTATAAAGAATGAAG
>JAESVK010054729.1:0-13058 GCA_017140935.1 Hamamelis virginiana | reverse complement strand
CCTTGTTACTTGCAAGAAATGACTAGTGTTTTCAAACTAGGCATCTTCTGTACTCGAAAACAGCCTTATAATAGGCCTTGCATGAAAAAGGTTTTGCAATTCTTGCTACCCTGCAACCCTGCACTGGCATACCAAGAAAAGAATGAGGATAATGCTCTAGAGACCACATTCTAGATTATATTTTTTACGAAAAATTACTGTCTGACCCACTGAACTACTAATTGTGATACATTGACCTTCTGTACTATCATTTTGCAGCAAATTATACCCTTCCGTCACCCAATTGGACTTCATTTTAACAAAAAGAAAGCCACTTGCGTTCACGTGAAGGTAATGTTGCTTGGAAAATACCTTGATGTGAACGCACGTGACTTATCAGTTAAACGGAAATCTGATTAGCTAATAGAAGAGTGCAATATGTTCCAAGTTGAAAGTACATGGGATCAATGTGTCATAATTAATAGTTTAAGGGTGCAAAATATTTCTCACTAATAGTATAAGGGGTCAATCGGTAATTTTTCTTATTTTTTAAACTATCCGACATGGTGGTATAATAGAATCTCTATTTTTGTGTATTTGTGAAATACATAAAAATAAATAACCTATTATGCTATCACGTTGAGCAATTTAAAAAATATTATTTAAAATGTGATCTATTTAGTATTTTACAAGTGGACGTGATGCTGATGCTACTCCCTTGCGAGAGGATTTCAGAAAGTGATGACGATAGTTTCGCATCCAATGTGATGATTTTGTTGAATGTTGCAAGAGGTGACCCATCAACTCGTGTCCCACAAATAAGATTTTCATTTGGAGATGGAGGGAAGTTCATTACCGAATAAAAGGGAAGCAAATGGTTGAGTGATACATATAGGTAAATAAAAAATAGATATATTCACATAAATACTATATAGATAAACAGTGTATTGATCAAACTGCAGTTTGAATCTGTTTTAAATTTATTGTAACATGCATAAATTAAATAAAGGATATATATATATAGTTCCCTTGTAATAAGATCTATTTGTATAATAATTAATGTTATGGTGTAAGTATATAACTTTTAATTTTAATATTTGAAATAGATGCAATTTAATCCTAAATTTTAAGTGATCTTTTAGCATTTAACATATATTAGATTTATTTTAAATGATAGAATTACGTGCATTGATATTAGTCATATATATACAGGGCCGGCCCTTGGCTTTTGCCAACTAAAGCAATTGCTTGACGCCCCCAATTTTCAGGGGCCCCAAAATTTATTATTATTATTTATTTGATATGGGATTTAAATTTTTTATTTAGGATTTTAATTTAGGAATTAGGACTTTATATTTGCTTGGTATTATAGTATATTATTACCCTTTGTTATGAAAGTGAGATTTTTAGATTTTGATTTAGGAGTTTAGACGTGCTTTTGTATTAGCTTCGTATTACTATTTTTTTTTTTAATCGAAACATTATCATATAAGAAATAAATTTTGACATATAAACATTGAAAATTTCTTATGAATTTTTTAGAGAAGTAAATTGATTTTTTATTTCTTTATTGTTTTAGATTTGATCATATAATTATGCCCTCCTAGTAGAAAGTATATTTATGGACATGAAAAAAGGAAAAAGAATCAAAAAACATAATAATTTATTCAATCTCAAGTAGAAGCTCTTGACAAGTTTATTACTAGTAATAAACAAACAGATGCTTCAAGTTTAATTGAAGAAGTTTTGACTGAAAAATATTAGAATGTGACTAAGAATGAAAACTTTGTGGATGAAGATAGTGAAATTGAGCCGGTATGTTTTTCTATTCAATCTCTTTTTTTGTAATTGTATTTTCTTTTACTAAATGATTATAGTAATGATATGCACCATCAAACTTTGTATGTGTACTAACAAATACAATAATAAGAATTGGTAGTTATAAAAAAAAAATTGTGTCATTATGTACTACGTAGGGCCCCATTATGGAAGTTCGCTTAGGGCCCCCTAAATCTCAGGGCCGGCCCTGTATATATATATAGATGGACATCGTTTCAAGAACAAAACCATCCTTGTAATTAATTGTATTTCAATATGAACATATATAAGGTCAATTATTTGCATACTTAAATTTTATTATTTATCAAATAATCCCAAAAACTTAGTTTCTTTTCATTGTTTTTTCAAAAACTGAAGTATAAAAGATAATTAAAAAAACAAATGAAAGCTTGACATATTTCTTAAACTTTAATTTATTTTTATTTTTTGTTTGCCTTTAATGTTTTGAAGTGTACGGTTTCAAGAGATTTGGATTTGATGTTGATCTAAGGTTATATCAACACCCATTCATCACGTGTTAGCATGCTTCCATGTAATGGTTTAAGGGATCCAAAGATCATCCTTTGTTTGTCTTGATTTAAATACTAAAGGACAAAATTTTTTGAACAATAATCCTATATTTTAATTTCCCTTACATTTTGAACAATAATCATAGTGATCCAACGTCATTTTTTTAAGAAATGTCATTGTGAATATTTTGTTCTTTGAAATATCATCATTTTTTAATGATCAAATTTTTTAAAAACTGATTGTTGGATCACAGTAATTTTTGGCAGGCTTGATGTACATAAGACGTGTCTATAATCCGATTATTAGATTTTTAAAATATATTTTACAACTAATCTATTAATATTGCTATATTTTTGTTATTTTTAAAATTGACTTGGATATAAAGTTATTCTATTAATTGTTATTTTTTAATATAGGTTTTACCACACTAAATTAATTAACAGCAAATCCAAATCTTGATTTAAGGATAGATTAGCGCCACTTGTTAACATTATTGAAGAAGTCTCACTCGGGCGGTGCTTTTGGCAGCACTTTTGAGTAGGGGTGTATGCGGGTCGGGTGAGGACGGGTGGAGGGTAAAACCGCCAACCAACCTGCCCTTGGCGGGTGGCTAATTCTCCCACCCATCAACCAACCCGCCTACCTCAATAACCGGCGAATTGATTAAATATACGGCGGTTTTCAACCAGCGGGTTGGGCGGATTGAGCTAGAGCGAGTGAAATATTACTATATTTTTTTTATTTTATTTTTTTATAAATACCTAAAGTTCCTAAAACCTTTTTAACAAGCAAAAACACCTCAAATTCGTATCTAACAATGTAATATTGTGTTATTTAGTAATTAAACTATAATCCAAATAATTATTCTAATGGTAAAGTACCAAAATAAATTACCCTACAACAATAGAAGCTACTAACTAGATACATAATAATAAAGATTAATTGTTATTTAAAAATCTTACAAACTAACATAGGGTTTCACATTCAAAATTGAAAGGATATCAAACAAAATAAGTGCATATTCAAACTGTCATAATAAATATCTCTAAAGAAATAAAAAATACAAATTTGCAAGCATATCAAATTAAGGAAAAATATAAAGTAGTAATGATATTTATTTTATATAAATATATTATTTATTTATATATAATTATTTAGCGGGTGGGATCGGGTTTATGACGGGTTATCACCTCTATACCCGCCAATCGAATAAACCCGTCAAAAATTCATCAAATTCACCCAATCCAACCCGCCTAACCATTGTAACCGCGGATTGCGGATGTGATCGGGTCCAGCAGGTTGGACAGGTTTTTGAACACCCCTACTTTTGAGCAATGTTATTAAACCCGGACCGGACCGGCCGGTTCAACCGGTTGAACCAAGAACCGGTCCCCTCTCCGGTTGGTTTAACCTACAAAAATCCATTTAAGTCAAAAACCGGTCAACCCGGCGGTTGAAATGGTTAAAAAACCGGTCAACCCGGGTATTTTTTTTTTGAGGTGCTAAAATGACTAAAATAGTCCCAATTTTTTTTAAAATCTCTTAAAGCCAAGAAGGCTAAAAAGGCAAATTAGTCTAAAAAATTTCCAAATAGCAAAAAGAAACCCAAGTACCTAATTTAATAATACAATATTCTTATCTTGCATTTTAAAAATATATATAATAAAGATTGATCAATAGTAATTATCAATTTTCAATTTTGATGACTGCACATAAATTCAAATATATGAATTGATTATACAAACATTTTTAAAAAATTATATTTTGAATCATTTATAACTTTTATTCTAATAAATAAATAAATAAATAAAATATTTATGACATCACGGTTGAACCCACTTGATCCGACGGTTGAACCGATTAACCCTTAATCCGATAACTTTTCTGGTTTTGAACGGGTTTTAAAACAATGCTTTTGAAGGTCTTCCTTTAAAACAAAAGCACAGTACTCTACAAACATATGCTGAGGGGATTGATGCAAAAATCATCTATAAAAAGATCAGTCCTGCGCTTGCATGTGCTTAAAGTAAGCACGCATATGCTGTCATGCTCAGGGGATCCTTTCTATATATAAAAGATCTAAAACGTTACTTACGTTAGCATAAGGTGCACAAACATTAAATAGTGTGAGCGGATTTTTTGCAGGGGTAGCTGATTTAGTCTTAACAGTTTATTTTTAAAATTAATTTTTTTTTAAAAAAAATAGTTACAAATTTTATTGTTGTCAAGTTTTGCTTGCATGCAAGATCTCCAATTTATAAGGTATGCTCCTTCAATGACTAAACTATTTAAGAGTAGAATTAATTAATGAATTTATAGAAAAATCAAAACGTGGAGAAGACGTTTTTATTAATTTGAAATTAATGAATAGAAAGTATGAAGTCTTAGAGCGGGAAAAGTCTTTTTTTAGCCTCTATATTTCAAATCATCTATGATATTAATCATATTAATTAATATTAATAAATATGTACTGATGCATTTTTATATGTTTGAAATTGAAACTTTTTAAAAATAAAAAAAAATAAAAAAAGATTTTTCCCTAAGATTAAGTAAGTGGACAAAAATTTGATAAGGATTAGGCGGGTAGCCACGTGGATCTTAATTGGCAAACATGTTGGAGATAAAAACTAAAAGTTGAGTCAAATTAGATACTGAGAAAAATACAATTTGTCCCCATGAACTACCACTGTGTTACACATTGCTACCCTATGATTTTAATTGCAATACATTGTCATCCTATAATTTCAAAATGTAACAAATAACACCTTTATGTTTGTTGACCGGCAGTGGAACAAACAGATAGTGGTTGACACGGGTCTATTTTTGATTGCAGAAATCAGATTCTCTATCATTACATTCGTCCGTCCCCCTATAGTTTCACTGTTAATTTTCCATCACTAAGATTTTATTAATGGTATGTCAACCAGAAATAAGTTTGTCAATCATTATTTTTCTGTTCCATATCCAATCAATAGACGTAAGTATGTTATTTGTTACATTTTGAAACTATAGAGAGACAACGTGCTAGAATTAAAACCATAAAAATAATGTAAAATATATTTTTCCCTAATATATTCTTATTCAATTCATGCAAAAATAATGAAACCTACACTTAATTGTAAGAATAGAAAAGGGTGGAAAGAGCTTTAAAAAAAAAACAAAACAAAACAAAAAACAAAAAAACAAAAAACAAAAAATTATATTATTAAAATAACACATCCAACAAGGATGTGTAGTTGTCTCCACCAAATGACGATTGTAACACCCCACACAGGGTTACCCCTATGCGGAAATGCCACAGTGACATAAAAACACCAAGCGCTTATCTTTTGAGTAATTTCTTTTTAAAATTAACACAGTTTTTCAAAATACGCGTGCGGAAGTCTTTAAATATTTTTTTTCAACATCTCAACAATTAAAGATAGCGCTGAGTACTAGTTTGTATCCTGAGTACAGTCCCGTAATGTACCCAAATTCCAAAAACATCCATTTAGTTTACTGAGTTGGATAGAGTCTCATGCTGATAACGTGTAATCCTCTTAAAGAAAACACATAGCAGAAAAATAAACAAACACCAGGATTTACGTGGTTCAGCCAAATTGCCTAGTCCACGGAGAGTCATTTTTATTATTGTTATTCATATTACAAGAATACAATATCTTCTTGTCTCAATGCATTCAGAAATATTCACATCCTTCCGTATTCTCATAGCTGTCAATAAATTTTATCATACGCCAAATATCACATAAATAAATCATCATATCTGTAATTCATATATATATATTACAGAATATATCCATCACTTTTTCACAATAAATAATTTTACTGTACCTGCATGCTTTATGCATATGACAGATATATGAGGCAATGCTCATGCAATCATACCTGTCATTTTCTCTGTTCTGCTTTTCTTGCAAAACCTCAACCATTCACACTGATGGTAACCTTATTTTAGGATTCCCCATTTCACCATTTCATCATAACAGATGGCTACCTCATTTTTAAGGTACTCAACCATTTCTCTGTCCTGCTTTTCCTGCAAAACATCAACCATTCACATAACAGATGGCTACCTCATTTTTAAGGTACTCAACCATCTTAACCACAACAGCATCCCCGCCTTTTTAGGATGTATATCACCCAGTCCCCGCCTTTTTAGGACCTACCGCGATTGTCACTCATTGGCAAGAGGATTTACGTGCTGTTTTTAGCAAGGGTGATATATTAATGCACTAACCATTCTCAGGATCTTTTGTCCATAGCATCCCCGCCTTTTTAGGATGTATATCACCCAGTCCCCGCCTTTTTAGGACCTACCGCGATTGTCACTCATTGACAAGAGGATTTACGTACTGTTTTTAGCATGGGTGATATATTAGTGCACTAACTGTTTCCCGGATCTTTTGTCCATCGGTGGTATCTCAACTCCACAGTTACAAAAATAATCATAAATGCATATGATTTTCTATGCAATATATTTCACATGTAACTGTGTCTCATGCCAGATGCAATTATGCAATACATATGGCATACATCTCATATCAACAATTCATGTATGTCAATTTGTGCATACATTTCATAGTATATCAGCTCAACATATATCTCATATCAACATTTATATCAGTGATATACAAATAAATCATTCTGCTCACTCAACTTGAGCCACCACATGTAACTGTGCCACTGTAACACCCCGTACTTCTCCAAGTAACAATATTGTCCGCTTTGCTTGCACGCGTAACATGCGCGCCCATATACGCATATTCACATGACAAGTGTACGGTTTTATTTTCTCAAAACACATTGTTACTATGAGATGTATGGAATTTACTGTTAAACCCAGTCACTTTCTCATAACATCATCACCACATGCCATATGCCAATTTTATGTGCAATAATTATGGCAATCATCATATGTATGTATTTTATACATAACAATTAACATGCTTCATCATTTTATTCATAATAATAACAGCATGTTATAAACTTTACAAATATCACATGCATATATTAACAGTTTATATATATGCCAATATAATTTACATATCTTGTATTTCCAAGGTCTTTCACTAATCATAATTGATTTTATACATAACAATTATGGCAATCATCATATGTATGTATTTTATACATAACAATTAACATGCTTCATCATTTTATTCATAATAATAACAGCATGTTATAAACTTT
Organism: Hamamelis virginiana; assembly: GCA_017140935.1. Taxonomy (NCBI): domain Eukaryota; kingdom Viridiplantae; phylum Streptophyta; class Magnoliopsida; order Saxifragales; family Hamamelidaceae; genus Hamamelis; species Hamamelis virginiana. The sequence continues at coordinate 5,540 of JAESVK010054729.1, read as the reverse complement.
ACAAATATTACATGCATATATTAACAGTTTATATATATGCCAATATAATTTCCATAACTTGTATTTCCAAGGTCTTTCACTAATCATCATGATTTTATAAAAATCAATTATTCATGAAAATTAACTATTTTCCAAAGACTCACAATTTGGAAGATAGTTAATTTTCTATCCACATGTATTTTCTATACAATAATTCATTCTTTTTGGCCAACTTTGCACATTTATAACTCCTTCGTTACTCATCCGATTTGGATGATTCAAGATGTTATAGAATCTGTGTGATATAAGCTTTCAAAATATCATGGTGGTGTATAACACCTCCCATCCGAACATATTTAAAAAATGATGCCCAAGTAGGCTCGTTAATAAAATTTCCGATTTTTCGGCAACTTCGGTTCTCAATTTCTCTCACAATTCACATCCAATTGAAGTGATTCAAAGTTCTAAATTCATATAAAATCAATCTACATCATATATGTAAAAATCATAATTTTTCGATAAACTATGAAAATACACTTTGTGTCACTATTAAAGCTTCAAGGAAACTTTCTCTCTCTAGAAATTTCCATTCATCCATAGGTCTTTTTCCATGATTCTTGTCTCTAAAAATCCATAAATTCAAGCTTTACAATATACTCAAATTTCAGAATTTTCGGACATATACACAATATACTACAAATTTTCAAAGTTTCAATATTTCTAAACTTCAGAAAATTATAGAAATTAATCTACTCATTGGAAAATTCCCAAATTTGATACACGTGATCTTGAGTTGATATAATTGATGGGAAAAATAGTCCCAAAGTTTCAGATTTTCATTTTCATAAAAAAATCCAAGATTTGAAATCCCCATATTTCATTGTCATGATTTAAACCCATCCAAAAACAGTTTTTAGTAAAAAAAATCATAACTCTCCACACAAAATTCCAAATAAGTCAAGGTTGGATTCGTTAGAAAGCTAATTGAAAGACCTACAACTTTCATGAAGAAGGTTTAGATCAATTCGGCCTCTAACCAAGTCAATAATACCCAAACAATATGCTCTATTTTGGAGCTCAATTTGTTCTAAATTTTCCTAGAATTTTCTAGGCAAACAAACACCTCCCAATTTCACCAAATCATGATATAAACTCATCAATTAAGCTAAAATCAAGATAGAAAAGAGTAGGAAATGTCAACCCACTATTATTTTCTTTCAAACTCAACATGAAATATGTAAGATAGTAGAACTCTACCTTGGTTGTGTGTATGTTGAACTTCAAGTGCTTACTCCTTGCCAACTCCAAGAGTACTTCTCATTCTTTTCTTTCTCTAAATTCTTTCTTCTCTACTACTTGTGTATTCATTAGCATTTGAAATGTGGTATTTATAGAGAAATGATTCATCTTCCATTCTCAAATTTATCCACCATTCTTACATCCATCCACCATTCTCATCTTCCATTCTCAAATTTATCCACCATTCTTACATTCATCCACCATTCTCATCTTCCATTCTCAAATTTATCTACCACTCTCAAATTTAACTACCACTCTTAGATTCATCCACCATTCTTTCATTCATCCACCATTCATATATACCCACCATTCACATTTATCCACCATTCATATTTACCCACCATTCACATTTATCCACCATTCATATATACCCACCATTCACATTTTAGATGTCACCCAAGGGTGTACATAAATTCTCATGCACCCTTCTTAATTGATGACCACATGGCACATTTCATTGCCCAATGGCAAAATGCCAAGTGTGCAATAAATAAAATAAAATAATAATAATTAAGAAAATTTACTATTGAAAATTTACCATTAGAAAATTTACTATTCAAAATTTTGGGGTCTCACAATACCTCCCCCTTAACAGGATTTCGTCCCCGAAATTATCCGTCAACAAACAGATAATAATACTTCTCACAGATGTATATATATATATATACATAGATCATAAAGATAACAATTATCTGCCAAATCAAATAATAAAATATTATTTATATACATCATAGAGCAGGATTATTTTGAGAAGTAGAAGCAACATTTACAGATACTTTTTGTAATCTGTCCACTATTTCCTTCTGTACTTCTTTAATCTTATCATATACTACTCTAACTTTTTAATAAAGAGATTCACCAACAGTATCTGTCGATACGTTTTCAGAAAATCAAGCTTTTGTCAAAAAGTAAACAGTTCTAGCACTCATTTTTCAAAAAGTAATTTTGTCTGCATTACCGACATTTTAAATCAGTCGAATATGTTTTCAGAAAATATCTTTTTCGTCAAAAAGTAAACAGTAATTCGTCTGCAGACATTTCAAATCAGTTTGAATTTTGCAACCAAACGTATATTCAATTATTTGTATAAATTTGGCTCTCCTCTTTCCATCTACTGATTCCAATCTATCCTTCGTTCCTATATCTGAAAATGCAGCATCTCGTATTGATTCATGAAAATCCTTTTCATATTCTACCATTGCATAAAATTTTTGTTCAATATCTACTCCTAACTCCATTTCTAAAATTCTTTAAGAATATTAGAAGAAATGCTTTCTTCTATCACTACTCTTTGAAACAGCTTTATCTTTCCTCATACATCAAGAGTTGATATTTGCCTCAATCTCTATCGTTACATGAAACAATAGAAGCTATATCACTTTTCATTATATCTTCCATCTTGCTGGTTTTCTAGTTCTTAAGCTGTCATTGCAGACTTTATACAGCATTCACAAGAGCTCGTAGCAAGGTAAGGTATAGGTTATGGGTTGTCATTCAAGGCAGTAATGGGTTTTTATCATCAAATAAAATCTTTAACAGATTTTTCAGTAGGTGAGAAGCCAGTCCTAAAGATGTTTACTCTACCTTGTGCTCACTCTCTTCTGTCATAGCTAACTAAGCTATACAGGAAATCCTAAGGTATAGGACATCATCTTGAGAGATGATCCGAAACTATGATTTCCTAAGTAAGGAAATTTGATCTCAACCTCATCTTCTTCATTTTCTTCATTTTCTTAAAAATATCAGTGAGTCATCATTATCATCATGATCTTGTTTATTCTCATCTTTCCCATGATGATATTTGAGATACATCCTTTATAAAACTATTTAGGTGGATCATAGTTGTTGTTACTTACCGCCACAACTTGCATCTTTCCTTGATAACTATTGATTTCTACTAATCTTAAGAGTATGGGTCTTTCCTTGTATCCCGTAAATATAATTTTTGTGGAGAAAACTATTGATCTCTACTAATTATATTTTGGGAAACAATTATAGTAGAATGTGCATGCGTTACATCGACGTGCATTTCTAAGCAATCAATTCCATACTCTAGCATATAGACTTCGGAAAATACTTTGTTGGCCAAGTAATAGCAGTCAAACTACATCACCGACCCAAGTCTCCAAGCGATATGTATTCTAAAGAATACTATTTGGTATGAAGAGATTCAGTCAACTCTAAAGAGCAATGAAGTCTCAAAGGTCCGAGAAAATTTGGAGCTTCTAAGCCTCAAACACATATTTCAAAGTTCAAGACTTAAGCTGTGGAAATACTTGTAATGTTTGTATATACCAGATGTAAATACCATTTACTACCACTGTACACCTGATTATGATTAGTATAAAAAATCAAGTACCAGGTAAATCATACTTTATGCAATAATTGTGATTTCACAATTTTCAAGTATTTCTACCGTAATTAATTATGATGTGTAATCTTAATAAATTACTAATGATTCATACCAGAATCATTCCCATATATATATCTGTAACACCCCACACAGGGTTACCCCTATGCGGAAATACCACAGTGACATAAAACCCCAAGCGCTTATCTTTTGAGTAATTTCTTTTTAAAATTATTTCAAAATACGCGTGCGGAAGTCTTTAAATATTTTTTTCAACATCTCAACAATTAAAGATAGCGCTGAGTACTAGTTTGTATCCTGAGTACAGTCCCGTAATGTACCCAAATTTCAAAAACATCCATTTAGTTTACTGAGTTGGATAGAGTCTCATGCTGATAACGTGTCATCCTCTTAAAGAAAACACATAGCAGAAAAATAAACAAACACCAGAAATTACGTGGTTCAGCAAATTTTGCCTAGTCCACGGTGAGTCATTTTTATTATTGTGATTCATATTACAAGAATACAATATCTTCTTCTCTCAATACATTCAGAAATATTCACATCCTTCCGTATTCTCATAGCTGTCAATAAATTTTATCATACGCCAAATATCACATAAATAAATCATCATATTTGTAATTCATTTATATATATATTACAGAATATATCCATCACTTTTTCACAATAAAAAATTTTACTGTACCTGCATGCATTATGCATATGACAGATATACGATGCAATGCTCATGCAGTCATACCTGTCATTTTCTCTGTTCTGCTTTTCTTGCAAAACCTCAACCATTCACACTGATGGTAACCTTATTTTAGGATTCACCATTTCACCATTTCATCATAACAGATGGCTACCTCATTTTTAAGGTACTCAACCATTTCTCTGTCCTACTTTTCCTGCAAAACATCAACTCATAACAGATGGCTACCTCATTTTTAAGGTACTCAACCATCTCTCTGTCCTGCTTTTCCTGCAAAACATCAACCATTCACATAACAGATGGCTACCTCATTTTAGGGTACTCAACCATCTTAACCACAACAGCATCCCCGCCTTTTTAGGATGTATATCACCCAGTCCCCGCCTTTTTAGGACCTACCGCGATTGTCACTCATTGACAAGAGGATTTACGTGCTATTTTTAGCAAGGGTGATATATTAATGCACTAACCATTCTCAGGATCTTTTGTCCATAGCATCCCCGCCTTTTTAGGATGTATATCACCCAGTCCCCGCCTTTTTAGGACCTACCGCGATTGCCACTCATTGGCAAGAGGATTTACGTACTGTTTTTAGCATGGGTGATATATTAGTGCACCAACTGTTTCCAGGATCTTTTGTCCATCGGTGGTATCTCAACTCCTCGTTTCCACAGTTACAAAAATAATCATAAATGCATATAATTTTCTATGCAATATATCTCACATGTAACTGTGTCTCATGCCAGATGCAATTATTATATGCAATACATATGGCATACATCTCATATCAGCAATTCATGTATGTCAATTTGTGCATACATTTCATAGTATATCAGCTCAACATATATCTCATATCAACATTTCATGTATGTCAATCATGCATACATTTCATAGTATATTAACTCAACATATATCTCATATCAACTGTTATATCAGTGATATACAAATAAATCATTCTGCTCACTCAACTTGAGCCACCACATGTAACTGTGCCACTGTAACACCCCGTACTTCTCCAAGTAACAATATTGTCCGCTTTACTTGCACGCGTAACATGCGCGCCCATATACGCATATCCACATGACAAGTGCACGGTTTTATTTTCTCAAAACACATTGTTACTATAAGATGTATGGAATTTACTGTTAAGCCCAGTCACTTTCTCATAACATCATCACCACATGCCATATGCCAATT